>ML416487.1:195730-213343 GCA_005239525.1 Nicotiana knightiana | reverse complement strand
ACTTTCTCTCTTAAGGATGACCTGTGAGTCAAGCCTGACTTCCACATCCGCTTCCCCCGTCACGTCGATGAACTTACATTCCACATATTTCGTCTTAGTCCTACTCAACTTGAAACCTTTAGACTCCAGGGTCTGCCTCCATACCTCCAGTCTCCAATTAACGTCGTCTCGCGTCTCATCAATCAGAACTATATCATCAGCGAACAACATACAACATGGCACCTCTCCGTGGATATGGTGTGTCAGTGCGTCCATCGCCAGAGCAAATAAGAACGGGCTGAGCGTAGATCCTTGGTGTAACCCCATAACCACCGGAAAAGGCTCCGAGTCACCTCCCACAGTCCTAACCCGAGTCATAGCTCCATCATACATATCCTTTATCGCCCTAATGTAAGTCACGGGCACACCTTTCACCTCCAGACACCTCCAAAGGACGTCCCTAGGGACCTTGTTATATACCTTCTCTAGATCAATAAACACCATATGCAAATCCCTCTTTCTATCCCTGTATAGTTCCACCAACCTCCTGATAAGATGGATAGCTTCCGTAGTAGAACGACCCGGCATGAACCCGAACTTGAAAGAGAAAAGATCTTGNAAAAAAAAAAAAAAAAAAAAAGAAAAAACTTTTATTATAAAAAAAAAAAAAAAAAAAAAAAAAAAAAAAAAAAAAAAAAAAAAAAAAACAAACTTGAAACAGATGCATATAAAATGGGAAAGGAGAACTTAAGTATGGTCAGAAAAGGTAACTGCAAGATGATCAAATCGTTGCAGGGAGGATAGTGAAATTTATAGTGATAAAATAAGGTGAAAGCAGAGTAATCAATATAACAATATATGTGGTAGTTTGATGTAAATAATGACTATGATGCCAATCATTAGCAAATAAGTGCCAGCGAAAAAGCACCATTGCTTTTCAGTTTCTAGCATGTTCATTAGGTGAAGGTTCTACTTCAAGTGAAACATTTAGAAAAAGATGAAAATGCATATGCATCAGGACGACAAGCAGTATGAGGTTTATCAAAAGAGAAACAAAAAAGCCTAAGACCGTGCAAATTAATAAAATAGAAAATACAAGAGCCAAGAATTTTATACAAGAAGATTCAAAACCGGCAACTTTTGAACTCCCTTTGCAACCACACTAGAATTTTCTCTTATGTCTAAGGGATTCAACAACTTTATTTTTACCCCCAAAAAATGGTCTTTGCCCTACTTGCACACTATATTTTTTCCTTCGTTTAACCTAGCTCCACTACTCCCAATACTACAAAATTACCAAAAATTGATAGGACATGTCACCAGAAACCCTAGAAGCTTACATACACTATAGAGATAAAAAGCCCTAAAACAGCCAAAACATTAGAAAAGATTATAATTATCACCAAAAGAAGCCCTAAAAAGTGGTAGCAGCACAGAGAAATAGTTACCGAGCGGACGAGGGCGTTTGATGGCTTGAATGTGACGGATTAAATCCGACTGAGAAGATGAGGAAGACAACGGCGTCGCTGTTGTAAACGAACGGCTGACGTTGGCGGATTCTGACGGATGAATGGAAATGGGCTTAGTCCCTGCTGCTGCTGGTTGGCGTTCTAGAAGGTTCGCCGTCTCACTTTCCATTGATCAATTGCGACTTGCATTTCTCTCCAATTTGTTCGCTACAGTAGTGCACAATTCGCTGATAGAAATATCGGTACATATCCGTACATATCCATATATATATATATATAAACAGAGAAATGAAAATTTAGTTGGTGCTTAGTTTATGAAAATGGTGACGAATCTGTGGATCCATGAACACCACTGAGTGTGTGTGTGTGAGAGAGAGAGAGAATTTAGAGCTTATAGGTGAGAGAAAGGCTTTCTCATAAGTTCAAACTGGCTTCTTGGCGCTCCTTCCACAAATGGGCTGCTTCCTTTGCACTTTGCGCCCTAGTGTGTGTCATTTTGCACTTTGCACCCTATCCATTTTATCTTTCAAGTTTCAACGTCTTCTATGGAGAAAATAATTCCAACGGCAAAAAATTACCCCCCTCAGCCCTTATCATTAGTTAACAGACTCGAATCACATCTAATTTAAAGTCATGAAGTTTAACATAAACTAAATAGAACACAAATTCAGAAAACCAAATATTTTTCATCAATAAATAATCTTTATGAATTCAGTACCAAATTAAAATAAATCAGTGACAAACTATTTGAAAGTATAGAAAAATTGTAGGGAAATATTATGTACACTATTAAAAATTTTAATCTTATTGGAAAAACTATGATCATTGCCATGCCCAAAAAAAAAAAGATAAAATATTAATTTTCTTTATCTTCTTTGTCCTTTGTTTCTTTCAATATACTTCATGTGTATGATTTTCTTCTTGAACTCCATTCGCTCCAAAAATAATGGACAACTTTCAAACTATTGTAAAGAATATGATCAATACTTGTAGGATGGAGTTTCATGCTTGAAACTTATTCCAATAAATATTGTATTTTTGCTGGCTGTGATTATAACTGCGTGTTTATTAACAAAAAAGTTAAAATTAGTAATCACAATTAGGAGTGGCAAACGGGCGGATCGGGTCGAATATGGTTCGGGTCGAAAACGGGTAATGAAAAAACGGATAAATTATCTGACCCGACTCATATTTAATACGGATTAAAAACGAGTTAACCGGCGAATAATATGGGTAACCATATTATCTATGACTTCTTGCATATGATCACTTTTAGAGAATTCTTAGTCTCCTTAACTTGAGGAACCGCTTTACAAATATAAAAGTTAGACCCATTGATTATCTATTTTCTAAATGGATAATGTAGTTCTTATCCATATTTAACCTGTATTTAAATAGTTCATTATCCAACCCATTTTTTAGTGGATAATATGGACGGTTAACTATTTTATTTTAACCATTTTGTCACCCCTAATCACAACTAATCTCAAGTTGCCCATTTTTGTTATGGCATTTACATTATAGCCTACAAAAATAGTTACACATGGTTGTTGTAAAAGGTCCATATTCACATAGCATTTTAGTAACTCACTTACAGCTTGTTTGGATAGTTGTTACCTATTGTATTATATCGTACTATTAATTTAAATACAATGCTTATTTTGATTGTTACTTAAATATTATTGTATCGTATCGTTAAATCCATCGTTACGTAACGACAAAAAGTACCAATTATGGAACGACGAATTTGGTGTGGTGGCGTCATTTCCTTGCTTCTTTCTCTCATCTTGCCCTTCCTTATAATTAGATAATCATATTTTATCTTTTACCCTATATTTTTATATAATAATTTTACTTCATATCCTATTTTTGTTTAGTAATTTTGCAATTTTATTTTATATTATTGGTGCGTGATATCATAAAACAACGGCAAATGATACAATCTATTAAAATATTGTATTCATCAAACAATACAATACGATACATTATGAAACTGCCTGTAACAACAATCCAAACAAATTGTTAGCTTCATTGTGAAGCAAACTTTGTGGTCGTGAACTAATAGTTGAATCCCGAGAGAGCAGGCTAGAAGGAAAAACAAAAGTAAAATACGTTTTTAAAAGATATATTCAAAGTTCGCATCAATATTTAAAATCGAGTTGTTACGACCCCACATTCCCACATCGGGATGTCATGATGGCACCTAGTCTCTAAGACTAGATAAGCTTAACACACGTTAAGAATTTAATAGAATTAACAACTAAGATGATAAATTTAAACTGATAACTTTAATAAAACCAAACAGTACGACATTTACAATATCCCCAAAACCGGTTGGACTGAGTCATAAGCTTTATAAAATACTAGAAATCTCTAAATACAACTCTGTTTGAAATGAAGATAAACGGTAGTAAGGCAATAGAAGAAGGTAGCTCTGAGGCATGCGAGCGTCAACAAGTATACCTTGAAGTCTCTGAAGTAACTAGGTCCGCTTGCTGGCATCCGACACGAGCAGAAATACCTGAATCTGCACAAACATATGCAGAAGCGTAGCATGAGTACACCACAATGGTACCCAGTAAGTATCAAGCCTAACCTAGGTAGAGTAGTGACGAGGTCAGGTCAAGACACTTACTAGACAAAGAAAACTGAATAGAGTATAATATAATCTAGTAACGGAAAGTAAAGAAGTGGATGGAAACAAAACAGTACGATGATATAAGTCTAACCACGAAAATTAGAGCAATAAAGGATAACCAAGAGTGAACATATGATAGGAACAACAAGTGACCAAGTACCACACAAATTCAAGTAACAACAAGTGAAGGAAAGACAATAACCGTTCAAATCAACAAGTCTTTTCATGTAGAATGTACAACAACAATCATAACTGAGGTACTACACCTCACTTTCACATTCCACAAGCCATAATCACAATCTTTCTTATATCGCCACGTGAGCCTTGCGTTTGTATTTTTAGAAATATTTTTTCCGAAATAACTACACGTGCTTTAGCTCCCTTGTTTCACCGCGTGGCTTCAAACAATTCCCTTACTAGCAACATGCATATAAATCTCACCTTGTCTCACTGCATGCACATCAACTCCTATCCTTTTATGCGCATCAATATCACATCGCAATAATCAACTCACACCACACGTGCTCATATGCCACAACATTTACCAGTGTTACCACAACACATAGCTCACGGCTCAACCACAATATATACAAGAACCTCAAAAATAACAAAATAAATGAGAAACAACTCAACAAGGGAAAGGTATCCCAATAATCAACAAATCCAACCATAATATGTTAATAGATTTCACAACTACAACTTCAATAACCCAACAATCAAGGTATTTTCATAAAATAGCGACTTCCAATTCAAGTACATAACATAAGCTTAACAATGAAAGAGATACATGAAATAGCAACTACGACTAAATGCATGAGAATAATTCAACAATGGAGAGAATAACATGTAACAACAACTACAAATAAATGCATATAAGTTTAATCTTTACAATGGAAACTAGTACATGTACTAACAACTTCAATTAAGGCATGTAAGAATGAACTTAACAACGAAAGATAGAACAAATAATAATAACTTCAATTAAGTACTTAAAAGTAACTTAAGTGTCTAAACCGATCAAATACCACATATAAGCCCGTATACACACTCGTCACCTTATGTACAGGTCTTCCATATAATTCAAATAGTACAAAAAACCCAAATCCTAAGGGGTACTTTCCCACATACATAAAGTTAGGCAACATACTTACTTCAACTAGGCCAATCATCACTCAAAAATAACGTTTCCCTTATGATTCGCCTTCGCGCGGTTCAAATCTAACAAAAAATGACTTAATATCATCAAACAATGCAAGAGAAACCAATTACGAATAATAAAGTTATGATCTTTACACAATTCCCCAAAAGTCAATAAAAGTCAATCCTTGGTTGCTCATTAAAAACCTGGATCCAAGGGTATATCTGACAACCCATAATCACACGAGTCTATATATGTGTTCAGTTTTTAAATTCGAATGCATTTCGACTCTCAAATCCCAAGTTTATATTTTTTAAAATATAGACAAAATTTCTCTTTGATTCTCATAAATTTGATGTTAAATCCCATATATAATCATGTAATATAGTTGGAAATTGATCAAAATCACTTACCCAATGATTATAGGTAGAAATCCCCTCTCCAAGTCGCCTCCTACTGAGTCTAGAATTCTAAAACGAGAGAAGTGAGATCGGATCCCGACTTCCTATCCCTTTTATTCAGGTGCATATGTCGCAATTACAACACTAGGTTCACAATTGTGAAGCCTGACAACCTAATGTGAAGTCGTAAATGCGAATAAATGCAGCCAAATGGTTGCAATTGTGAAACTACCCAGTCTAGCTTACACTTCGCAAATGCGATCAAGGTATCGCAAATGCAATAATTGAGTCCCCTCTGCTATGATCGCAATTGCGATGCTAGTGCTGGCAATTGCGACACCTGAGGCACCAACACACCAGCAACCTGGAATTGAGTCCAAACCATTTCGATACACGTCTGAAACTCACCCGAGCCCTCGAGGATACAAACCAAACCTCCACACGAGTCTAAAAATATCATACGAACTCGTCCGCGCGATCAAAACACCAAAATAACATCTAGAACCATAAATCGGACATCAAAGCGCATGAAATTCAAAACAAAACTTAAGAACCTCTAGAATTGCGACCAAGCGTCCGAATCCTATCAAACCACTCCAAATAACACCAAATTTTGCAATAAGTTCCAAATAGCAAAAACGACCTATTCCAAGTCCCAAAACTAAATTCCCAATCTGATAGCCACAAAGTCAACATACAGCTAAACTTAGGGAAATTTCTAAACCTCAAATTTCCAACATTCGACAAAATAAGTCAAATCAACTTAGGGAAATCCAAATTTAATTTCGGGCATACGCCTACCTCTAAGATCACGATACCTACCTATTGAAGCCATCAAAATACCGTTCCGGGGTCATTTTCACAAAAGTCAAACTTCGGTCAGCATTTTCAACTTAATCTTCTAAACCAAGAACCAAAGGGTCCAAATCAACCCAAAACCTTTCCGGGACGAACCTAACCATTCACACAAGTCAAATAGATAAAACGATCGATCAGATCATTACATGAGTAGTTGGCACATAAATATGCATGTGACACCAAATATTTGTGAATATTTTATTGTAATATAATATATTACGTCATGTCAATTATAAATTCAAGATGATAATAGAAATATTAGTGAAACAGGTGATGAGATGTACCTAATAGAACTCTTTCCACCATAAGAGGTACCACCAAAATTAATTTGCCTTTATAGTTGTAATTAATCTTTTTCTTGTAAATACCATAATAACCACATCCAAATGTCCAAAGAAAGACTCGATTTTTATACTTAACAAGTACAAATGCTCTCAACACATGTTAGCTAATTGTCACGACCCGGAATTCCCACCGTCGAGACCGTGATGGCGCCTAACATTAAACTTGCTAGGCAAGCCAATGTTAGAGATTTATTAGCCAATTCTTTTACATTTCAGTGATTAACAACAAGCAAGCTATAACAAGTCGAAATGAATGCAGAAATATGTATAACGGCTTTGAATATATACTACTACCCAGAATCCGGAGTCATTCACGAACATTCTAGAAATTACGACAAGTAAAGGTCTGAAAAAAATACAACAATTTTTGAAATAAAGAAAATAGTGAAGTATGGGGTGTAGAAGGGGATTTCAGGGCCTGCGGATGTCGACAAGTTTACCTTGGATCTCCTATCAGAAGGATCCTGCAGTCAACCTCAAGATAAGCTCAGACCAGCTCCAAAATCTACACAGGAAATTATTGTGACGCACAACCCGATCCCACCATACCTATCATATTCCTCCCTTATTTCCTCTTAATAACATAAACAAGAGAATATAAATAAAAGTTTTGCGGAGTGCAACCCGATCCCACTATATCACAATAATCACAATCATAGTTCACCCTTATTCCATCCACAATCCACCCTTATTACACTTGTTTCAGCGTGCAACCCGATCCCACAATACAATATCAATTCACCCTTATTCCTCCTCAATATATCACGCTTATTGCACCTGTTGCGGCGTGCAACCCGATCCCACCATATCAATATCAATTATTCAGTATGTATATAAATTTCACAATTCAAATCACAGAACCCTTCACAATACTTAAACTTCAAATCGAAACAAATGGGAAGCTTGTACACTATGAGAATTCACACAAGTAATATTACTCAGCGAGACCAATCCAAAATATACCATAGAAGCACCGATAAACCAGCTTAAGCAAATAATAGGAGACAATGAAGCTACCGAATAACTAATACCTTTAATAGAGGGAAACGATGTCAAAAAAGTAGCAATTAGGCATGGGACATATAACAATTAAGGCAGGTAAAAAGACAATATGAGAAGAACGAGAAAGAAACATGCAAAACAGATAAATTGGCGGCACATAAGTACTCGTCACCTCACATATACGTCGCTCACATGAATTTCATATAGCAAATAGGTCGACAATTCCTAATCTCTCAAGTCAAGGTTAGACACAACACTTACCTCGCTCTACATGCCACTCAATGCTCAATTACAGTCTTTCCTCTAGAATTCGCCTCCAAACCACTCGTATCTATCCATAATTGACTCAATATTATCAATTATTGCTAAAGAACTCAATTACAATGCATAAATTTAGATTCCCCGAACTTCTCCCCCAAAAAGTCAAAAATTGACCCCGGGCCCTCTTGGTCAAAACCCGAGGTTCGAACCAAAACCCATTCACCCATTCACCCGAAGCCTGATTATGTAATTTCTTTTGAAATCCGACCTCAATTCGAGGTCTAAATTCCAATTATGCAAAAATCTCTAATTCTACTCAAACCCCCAATTTCCACCATGAAAATAAATTCATGAAATGTGATGGGCAATTGAAAGAAAGTGGGTTAGGATCACTTATCAAGTCTTGGAAAAATCGCCTCTAGGGTTCTAGGATTTGAATATTTGATGAATGAGAGAAAGATCTCGTCTAACGTAAGTTTTGATCAGTTGCAGGTGTCGCATTTGCGACCTGGGGTTCGCCAATGCGAGCCCCGCAAATGCAAAGAACCCATCGTAAATGTGAAGGTCTCCCTATCCCTGCTATTTTTTCAAATGCGAAGAAATCCTCACAATTGCGAGCCTGACCCTTTCGCAACTGCGACCATGTTATCGTAACTGCGACTATGTTATCGCAATTGCAATAAATGCCTTCCCCCTTCCCAGTTCGCAAATGCGAAGATGTGTTCGCAAATGCGAAAACTATAAGGCCCAACTATTCTTCTCCGAATGCGAGAAATAGCTCGCAAATGCGGAACCTGCAGAGGTCGCAATTGCGACGCCTGATCTCGACAAATGCGAGATCAGAGGCCTGCACAAGATATTGCAACACCAGCTATGTTCGAAGTCAAATTTTCACTCCGTAGACTATCCGAACTCACCCGAGCCCTCAGGGATCCAACCTAAACATGCACACAAGTCTAAAAATATCATACAAACTTGATCACGCGATCAAATTGCCAAAATACACCTAGAACTACGAATTGAACACCAAATCGAATGAAATTTTCAAGAAAACTTTGAAATTCCTATTTTCACAATAGGACATTCGAATCACGTCAAATCAACTCCGTTTTCATCAAATTTCACAGACAAGTCATAAATATGATGTTGGACATATACCGAGTTCCGGAACTAAAATACGGACCCGTTATCCAAAAATTCAAACTTTGGTCAAACACTTCAATTTCATTAAGCTTTCAACTCTCAAATTTTGACATAGTCTGATATTTCGGGCTAGGGACTTCCGATTTCGATTCCAGGCATACGACTAAGTCCCAAATCACGATACGGACCCACTGGAACTGTTAGAATACAAATTTGGGTCCGTTTACCAAAAATATTGATCGAAGTCAACTCAAATGAGTTTTTTAGGCAAAGTTTTCTTATTTTTATAAGTTTTTAACATAAAAGCTTTCCGGAAGGATGCCCGGACTACGGACACAAATCGAGGAAGGCTAAAATATGACTTTTAAAGGTTTCAGGTCACAGAATTAGATTTAAATCATAAGATGACCTATCGGGTCATAAAATTCTCCACCTCTAAAATAATTGTTCATCCTCGAATAGACATAGAAAAGTACCTGAACTGGTGAATAGGTGGGGATATCTACTTTGCATGTCCGACTCGGACTCCCAAGTAGCTGCCTCAACAGACTGACCTCTCCACTGCACTCGGACTGAAGGATAACTCTTTGACCTCAACTGAGGAATCTCCCGAGCTAGAATAGCCATCGGCTTCTTCTCGTAAGTCAAATCCTTGTCCAATTGGACAGAGCTGAAATCTAACATGTGGGATGGATCGCCGTGATACTTTCGGAGCATGGACACATGGAACTCTAGATGAACTGCTGATAACTGCGGAGGCAATGCAAGCCTGTAAGCCACCTCTCCCACTCTCTCGAGAATCTCAAAAGGTCTGATATACCTAGGGTTCAACTTGCCCTTCTTTCCAAACCTTATGACACCCTTCATGGGTGATACTGAAGCAACACTCTCTCCCCAGTCTATGAATGCAACATCACGAACTTTACGGTCGGCATAATTCTTCTGCCTTGACCGAGCTGTGCAAAGTCGATCCTGAATAATCTTGACCTTATCCAAGGCATCCTGTACTATATTTGTACCCAATAATCGAGCCTCCTACGGCTCAAACCACCCAACTGGCGACCGACACCGCCTACCGTATAATGCCTCATAGGGAGCCATCTGAATGCTCGATTGGTAAAGGTTGTTGTAGGCAAACTATGCAAGGGGAAAGAACGAATCCCATGATCCTCCAAAGTCTATGACACATGCGTGGAGCATATCCTCCAAGATCTGAATAGTGCGCTTGGATTGTCCGTATGGGGATGAAATGTTGTGCTCAACTCAACCCGCGTGCCCAACTCACACTGTAATGCCCTCTAGAAGTGCGAGGTGAACTACGTACCTCGATAAGAAATGATAAACACGGGCACACCGTGAAGACGGACGATATCGCGGATGTATATCTCTGCAAACCGCTCCAAATAACAGGTAATTGCCACATGAATGAAATGCGCTGACTTAGTAAGCCTGTCCACAATGACCCAAACGACATTGAACTTCCTCTGAGTTCGTGGGAGTCCAACAATGAAATCCATAGTGATACGCTCCCACTTCCACTCAGGAATCTCTATCTGCTGAAGGAAACCACCGGGTCTCTGATGGTCATACTTAACTTGCTGACAATTCAGGCACCAATCTACATAAGCAACTATATCCTTCTTTATCCTCTTCCACCAATAATGCTGCCGCAAATCCTGGTACATCTTGTTCATGCCCGGATGAATGGAATACCGGGAACTGTGGGAGTCCTCAAGAATCAACTCTCGAAGTCTTCAACATTAGGCACACAAACACGACCCTGCATCCTCAAGACTCCGTCATCTCAAAAAGTAACCTGCTTGGCACCACCATGCCGCACTGTCCCTAAGGACCAATAATGAGGGTCGTCATATTGCCGATCTCTGATACGCTCAAACAAAGAAGACCGAGAGACTATGTAAGCTAGAACACGACTGGGATCTGAAATATCCAACCTCAGAAACTGGTTGGCCAAAGTCTGAACATCTGATGCAAGCGGCCTCTCGTCGGCTGGAATGAACACAAGGCTGCCCATACTCCCTGCCTTCCTACTCAATGCGTCGGCCACCACATTGGCCTTCCCGGGATGGTACAAGATGGTGATATCATAGTCTTTCAATAGCTCCAACCACCTCATCTTCCTCAAATTGATATCCTTTTTCTTGAATAGATACTGAAGGCTCCGATGATCCATGAAAACCTCACACAACACACCATAAAGATAGTGCCTCCAAATCTTCAGCGAATGAACTATGGATTCTAACTCCAAATCATGGACATGGTAATTCTTCCCATGAACCTTCAAGTGCCGCGATGCATGTGCAATCACCCTACCCTTCTGCATCAATATCGCACCGATCCTACAAGGGAAGCATCGCAATATACCATGTACGATCCTAAACCTGTGGACAACACCAACACCGACGCTATAGTCAAAGCAGTCTTGAGCTTATGAAAGCTCAACTCACACTCGTCTGACCATCTGAACGGGGCACCCTTCTAGGTCAACCTGGTCAACAGGGCTGCTATAGATGAAAAGCCCTCCACAAATCTATGGTAATAGCCTGCCAAACCCAAGAAACTCCTGATCTCCATGGCTGAAGTGGCTCTAGGACAGTTCTGGACTGCCTCTATCTTCTTAGGATCTACCTGAATGCCCTCTGCTGATTTAACGTGCTCCAAGAAAGCAATTGAATCCAACCAGAACTCGCACTTTGAAAATTTATCATATAACTAACTGTCTCTCAGAGTCTGAAGCACAATCCTACGGTGCTGCTCATGCTCCTCTCGACTGCAGGAGTAGATCAAGATATTGTCAATGAACATAATCACAAAGGAGTCCAAATAAGGCTTGAACACTCGGTTCATCAAATCCATGAATGTTGCTGGGGCATTGGTCAACCCAAAAGACATCACTAGAAACTCATAATGCCCGTACCGAGTCCGAAAAGTTATCTTAAGGACATCAGATGCCCTAATCCTCGGCAATGGATACTTCTTCTTGATGGTGACTTTATTCAACTGCCGATAATCTATACACATCCTCATAGATCCATCTTTCTTCTTCACAAACAACACCGGTGCACCCCAGGGCGAGACACTAAGTCTAATGAAGCTGTTATCAAGAAAATCTTGCAACTGTTCCTTCAATTCTTTCAACTCTGGTGGCCATGCAGTATGGCAGAATGGAAATGGGCTGAGTGCCTAGAGCCAAATCGATACTGAAATCAATATCCCTATCAGGTGGCATCCCCGACAGTTTTGTGGGAAACACCTATGGAAACTCACGCACAACTGGAACTGAATCCATAGAAGGAACCTCCGTGCTAGAATCGCGAACATAAGCCAAATAAGCTAGACATCCCTTCTCGACCATACGTCGAGCCTTCATATAAGAGATAACCCTGCTTGTAAAATGGCCAGGAGTCCCCCTCCAGTATAATCGAGGCAACCCCGACAAAGCTAAGGTCACCGTCTTGGTGTGACATCCAATATAGCGTGATAAGGTGATATCCAATCCATACCCAATATAACATCGAAATCAACCATATCGAGGAGTATAAGATCTACATTACTCTCAAGACTCCCAATAGTGAACACACGCGAACAATAAACACGATCTACAACAATAGCATCCCCTACAGGTGTGGACACATATACAGAGGCACTCAAAGAATCACGAGGCACAACCAAATATGAAAAAAAATAAGATGACACATACGAATAAGTAGACCCCGGATCAAATATAATTGAAGCATCTTTACATAAAACTGAAACAGTACCTATAATAACAACATCAAATGACTAGCCTCAGGCCTGGATGGAAAAGCATAACACCGGGGCTGGGCCCCACCACCCTGAACTATGTCCCTAGAACGACCTCTAATTGGCTGGCCTCCACCTCTAACAGCCTGACCTCAACCTATAACAGTCTGGCCCCTACCTCGGACTACCTGACCCCTGCCTCTGGATGGCTGAGCAGGCGGTGCAGCAACTGGTGCCGGAAGCATGGCACGAGAACCCTAATGTTGTGACTGAATGCCCAATAGCCTCGGACAGGTCCTCTTGATATGCCCATAACCACCACACTCGAAACATCCATCCTGGTACAACATCCATCCTGGTACTGTGGTGGTGGAAGCTGAGACTGACCCGAACAGGCCGAATGACCATGATAATTACTCTGAATAGGAGGTGCACTGATAGGAGCTGGTGGTTCACTATAGGTTGGCTATCCAGAAGGAGTCACATAAGGACCACGATTCCTTGAAGCACTGTGGGAGTCCTGAAGCGCTGAATGAAACAGCCTGGGAGAATGGCCTATACCAAAAGTACCTCCACCTCTAGATGAGGCACCGTTGAAACAGTCGGAATGACGAGGTCTCTTGTCAGACCTTTGACCTCCCTGTCCAAGAACCATCTCGACTCGACTGGCGACATTGACAGCCGCCTGTAAAGAAATCTCACTCCCAGTCTCCTTAGCCATCTTCAATCTAATAGGCTGAACAAGTCCCTTAATAAAGCTCCTCACCCTCTCTCTCTCTCGGTAGGAAGCAGAAGAAGTGCATGATGGGACAAATCCACAAAATGGGTGTCATACTGAGTAACAATCATACTGCACTGCTGGAGACGCTCGAACCGACGGCGGTGCTCCTTTCCCAAGGTGATAGGCAGAAAATTCTCTAGGAAGAGATGAGAGAACTAGTGCCAAGTAAGAGCAGGCAACCCAGCTGGTCTGGTCAACAAATAATCTCTCCACCATTTCTTGGCGGAACCAGCCATCTGAATTGCAGCAAAGTTGACCCCATTGATCTCCAATATACCTAGGTTCCGAAGTACCTCATGACAGTTGTGAAGATACTCTTGGGGATCCTCTGAAGTAGCACCACTGAAGTGAATTGGGAAAAGCTTGGTAAACCTATCCAATCTCCACAAATCCTTAGAAGACATATCTGACCTATCATCGGTCTGTGCCGCAATAACCGGCTGAACTACTCCGACCGGATGAGCTGCTGGAGTCTGATACTGGGGAGCCATCTGCTCCGGAGTGTGAGTAGCAGGAGGCTAGGCTCCTTCTCCAGCCTAAGAGACGGCGGGTGCCATAGGAAATGTGCCAGTCTGGGCCACACTCTCCATAAGGCCCACCAAACGGACCAAAGCATCCTGAAGCACTAGGGTGGAAATGAACCCCTTCGAAACCTGAGATGGTCAGGCAGGAACAATCTGGGCTGGAACCTCCTCATCAAACTCTACCTGAGGCTCCACTACTGGGGCTGCTTCTCGGGCTCGGGCTCTAGGCTGAGCCATGCCCTTGCCTCGACCTTTGGCACGGCCTCGGCCTTGACCTCTACCTCTCGTAGGAGCTGGTACTGGAGGCTCTTGCTGCTGCTCAACTGAAGAAGCAGTACATGTTCTCGCCATCTGTGAGAGAATAAAAGTAGAAGAGTTCAATCAGTATTGAGAAAACAAAGTGGCATGACAGAGAATAATAGAAGTGAAATTTGTTTCTAAACTTTATAGCCTCTGGGAGATAAGTATAGATGTCTCGGTACCGATCCCCTAGACTCTACTAAGCTCGTTCATGAATTGTGAGACCTAGGCAACCTAGTGCTCTGATACCAACTTGTCATGACCCTGAATTCCCACCTTTGGGGCCGTGATGGCGCCTAACATTACACTTGCTAGGTAAGCCAACATTAGAGATTTATTAGCCAATTCTTTTACATTTCAGTGATTAATAACAAGCAAGCTATAACAAGTCAAAATGAACACGGAAATATGTATAACATCTTTGAATATATACTACTACCCAAAATCCGGAGTCACAATTCACGAACATTCGAGAATTTACTACAAGTAAAGGTCTGAAAGGAATACAACTATTTTTGAAATAAAGAAAACAGTAAAGTATGAGGTGTAGAAGGGGAAGCCAGGGCCTGTGGACGCCGACAGGTCTACTTTGGGTCTCCTATCAGAAGGATCCTGCAGCAAACCTCAAGATAAGCTCGGACCAGCTCCAACAACTGAACAAGAAGTGAAGAGTGCAGTATCAGTACAACCCACCCCATGTACTAGTAAGTGCCGAGCCTAACCTCGACGAAGGAATGACGAGGCTACGATGGGTCACTCACAATATAGTCTGCATATAGTATATAATAAAAGAAGAAAGGAAGACAGAATAAAATAAAGTAGTACTTGCATGAAGTAACTACAGTTCTCAAAAGTATTTCATCAGTGTTCAGATACTACCAATACTTAAGTGCAATTAAGACTACCGTATAGCTAACACATTCAGGGAAAACATAAACACATAAGTTGTCGCGGCGCGCAACCCGATCCCCCGGTACCCATCATATTCCTCCCTTATTTCCTCTTAACAACATAAACAACAGAATATAAATAAAAGTATTGCGGTGTGCAACCCGATCCCACCATATCATAATAATCATAATCACAGTTCACCCTTATTCCATCCACAATCCACCCTTATTACACCTATTGTGGCGTGCAACCCGATCCCACCGTACAATATTAATTCACCCTTATTCCTCCTCAATATATCACCCTTATTCCACCTCTTGTGGCGTGCAACCCAATCCCACCATATCAATAGGAGACAATGAAGCTACATAATAACTAATACATTTAACAGAAAGAAACGGTGTCTAACAAGTAGTAATTAGGCATGGGAATACAAGTAAAACATGTAACAGTTAAGGAAGGAAAAAAGACAATATGAGAAGAACGGGAAAGGAACATGTAAAACAGATAAATCGGCTCCGCATAAGTACTCATCACTCACATATACGCCGCTCACATGAATTTCATATAGAAAATAGGTCGAGGGTTCCTAATCCCTCAAGTCAAGGTTAGACACAACACTTACCTCGCTCCATAGGCCACTCAATGCTCAATTACAGCCTTTTCTCTAGAATTCGCCTCCAACTACTCGTATCTATCCACAGTTGACTTAATATTATCAATTATTGCTAAAGAAATCAATTACAATGCATAAATTTAGACTCCCCAAACTTTTCCCCCAAAAAGTCAAAAATCGACCCCGAGCCCGCTTGGTCAAAACTCGAGTTTCGGATAAAAAATCGTTCACCCATTCACCCCCGAGCCCGATTATGTAATTTATTTTGAAATGACCTCAATTCGAGGTCTAAATTCCAATTGTGCAAAAATCCCTAATTCTAACCAAACCCCCAATTTCTACCATGAAAATCTAATTCTAGGTTAAAAATTCATGAAATGTGATGGGTAATTGTAAGAAAGTGGGTTAGGATCACTTACCAATGTTTTGGGGAAGAAATTATCTTGGAAAAATTTCCTCTAGGGTTCTAGGATTTGAAAATTTGATGAATGAGAGAAAAACCTCGTCTAACTTAAGTTTTGATTAATTGCAGGTGTCGCATTTGCGACCTGGGGTTCGCAAATGCAAGTTACGCAAATGCGAAGAATCCATCGCAAATGTGAAGGTCCCATCGCAAATGTGAAGGTCCCATCGCAAATGTGAAGGTCTCCTGTCACGACCGCAAATCTAAACACAGTCGTGGTGGCGCCTATCGTGGAACTAGGCCAGCCAAAACCACACTCATACCATCATAATCTTCCATTTACATCTTTACTAAATTGATAACCAATAAAGGTTAAACATTTTTAAAACAGTTAAAGCTATACCGAATATTAAATACATCCCCTGAGATCCCGGAGTCACTGGTCATAAGAATCTACAAAAAGTATACAAATAAAAAAAAAACTCTATAAAGTAAGCAGGAGAGAGCAGGACTGCAGACGCGTGCAGCTACCTCGCGAAATCTTTGAGAAATCTCTGGAACAGATACACAGCTCACTCTGCCCTAACACCTGGATCTGCACACAAGGTGCAGGGAGTAATGTGAGTACGCCAACTCAGTATTAATGAAAATAAATCAGGAAAGAGCAGTACGAAACACATAAAATAAAATCATCATTTCACAATAAGCACAACCTTTCTTTCCAACCATGTATACATTAAATCATCACGCTTAAAAGCCGATTTCAATAAAATCATTTGGAAATATACTTGCTAATATTTTCAACATAACTTTCAAGAAGTTTAGTGTAAAAATGATAAAAGTCAAAAAAAGGCCCCTCGGACAAAACATCTTTCATAAGTTCAGAGTGAAAGTGGTAAAATCATAAGTAGCCCCTCGGGCAAAAACATGTATCAGAACCTGCCCCTCGGGCATGCCTCACAATCACTCATAATCAGCCCCTCGGGCATACCTCACAGTCACTCATAATCAGCCCCTCGGGCATACCTCACAGTCACTCATGCCTCCCAATCACTCGTCACTCGGCACTCGCACTCAATAGGTACCTGTGCTCACTGAAG
>ML416487.1:138928-195711 GCA_005239525.1 Nicotiana knightiana | reverse complement strand
GTACAGACTTCGGAGGGGCTTCTTCAGCCCAAGCACTAATATCAAGACACCTCGTGGCGTATCATATCCTCATAATCAGGCCCTTGTCCTCACTCAGTGAGAACCTCTCAAAAGCCCCTCGGGCGTATCAGTAAAACGGGGTACTCGACCCAAAACATCATTTTATATCTCAAAATAGTGTAAATAAGGCTGAGTTTTGAAAACAGTTAAGCACAATATGACTGAGTGTAAATCATAAATCAACAGTGAGGAAATAACAGTAAAAGCCCCCAAGGGGTCCAAACAAGTTGGCACGAGGCCCCAAAAATGGCTTATAGCCCAAATATAACAATGGTTTTAGAACACAATTTAACATATGATTAAGAGTAAAATATGCAACTCAATAGTTGCCACGGAGAGTACCAAGTACAATCCAAAAATTAGTGCACGCCACATACTCGTCATCTGACATGTGCGCCACTCTAAAAATAGTGAGAAATACGAAGTCCGGGGTTTCATACCCTCAGGACAAGATTTATAGCCATTACTTATCTCTACCGGGCTACAATAGCAATCCGCGATGATCTTGCCCCTCAAACCGGCTCCCGATTGCTCCGAGTCTAACCAAAACCAGATTAACATCATCAATATACGCTAAAGGAACAAAACCCAATCGAAAATTATCAATTTAGACACAATTCTCGAAATTCGGCCAAACCCGAGCCCCGGGCCCACGTCTCGGAATTAGATAAAATTTACATCACTAGAATACTCATCTTCCCACGATTCTATACATACCAAGAGCACCAAAATCGGACCATAATTGCCCAGTCAAATCATCAAATGAAAATTCCAATTCTCATGCACCTAATCTCCCCAATTTTGGGTTTAAATTCAACAAATTTCCGGTTTAATTATTTAGAAAATGACATCGAAACGAGTTATGAAGTTGAAAACCTTACCTCCAAGTGATTCCCTTCGATTTCCTCTTCAAACCCTCTCAAAGAGCTCCCAACTCGTTCAATAATGGAGGAAAAATGAACTAATCTCGCACAAATGGCCTTTTAAAACATTCTGCCCAGCAATTTAATTTCCTTCCGTGTGATCGCCTTTCCAAGGATGCGTTCGCGATGCACAGACCAGCCTACTCTATGCATTTGCATACAAACACACGCGTTCGCATAGCTCAAACACTCATCCCCCCTCACGCGCCTCAGAACACCTTATGCGATCACAGACCATACCCACGCGATCGCACTGCACACAAGACCCTCTCTTACGCGTTCGCGGCCTCCACCCACGCGATCGCATAGCATACAAATCCATGCTGTCCCAACTAGCCTATGTGATCGCATTCTTACCCACGCAATCGCATAGAAGGACACCAGAACAGAACACCAGCAAAATTTTGAGACTTTCCAACATCCAAACTTGATCCGTTAACCTGTCAAAACACACCCCAGGCCCTCGGGATCTCAACCAAACACGCCAAAACATCCCATAACCTTATTCAAACTTAGTCGAGCCTTCGAAACACCAAAAACAATGCAAAAACACCAAAATTACATCAAATTCAAGCCTATGAACTTTGAAACTTCTAAATTTCGCCAATGATGCCGAAACCAACCAAAACACATCCAATTGACCTGAAATTTTGCACAAATATCCAAAATGACATTACGAACCTGCTCCAACTTCCGGAATTCCATTCCGACCCCGATAGCCTATTTTTCACTGCCGACCGGAAATCGCCAAAAACTAACTTTCGCTAATTCAAGCCTAATTCTACTCCGGACATCAAATATTTATTCTGAACACACTCCTAAGTCCCAAATCACCTAACGAATCTATCCGAGCCATAAAATCTACATTTCAAGGTCGTTTACCAATAATTCAACTTCCGGTTGACTTTTCCAGCTCATAAGCCAATTTAAGAGACTAAGTGTCTCAAATCTTTCCAAAAGTTGCTCCGAACCCGAGACAACCAATCTAACACAATGTAATGAAGCTGAACCGCATATAATGAAGCAGAAACGGGGCTAAACTCTCGAAACGACCGGCCGGGTCGTTACATCCTCCCCCACTTAAACATACGTCCGTCCTCGAACGTGCCAAGAGTTGTTCTCCAACAATATCAAACTGCCGCGTAACCTACCATGCACATACTCGGGGGTGATCCCACGTCACCCTATCCCATATGGGTCCAATAGCAGAACACAGTTGAAATTTCGAAATCCAACCTAACCCATAAACCTTAGAACCAAATTTCCACTTCTGAAGTAATATACAAGATCAAAATTCCACAATTATAAACTGAACAGGTCTGAACATGCTGTATCAAGACATATACGCACCCCGGATGAAATCATATAATACACCGCATGACACAAACACCCATCGCGATAACTCTTAACCACAATAACTGCTCAGAACAACCCAGTAAACATAACCTCTTATCAAGAAATGCCTCGCTCTAACACTTCCATATACTGCCGATGATGAAAGAAACACGTAGAAACTAGCAACCATTCGTCCGATCAGTCAGATTTGAAGCTCCCCCTTCCCAAACAGAAAGTATAGCAGATTTCTAAGCCGACTCCCGATATTTATCCTTCCAACTATGCTGTAAACAATTATGACAATATTCATTCTAGGTCCAATGACCTCCTCTCATCCAACACGACCACTCTGATAGCATGGCACATCGATAAAATTCGAAGCCATAACCTGTGCAACTCGTGCACTCAATAGCAACATCCCAATGTAATCAAATTATATAAAAGATTCACACGAGAGGACCATCCCGCCATTAACAATTACCATCACAACATGATGCTAAAATCCTGACACACATTGTGAAAAATCAAAACACACGAATCCAATACCAAAAGTCATACCCCTACATAACTCCACTACACTGCGCGATCTCATCCAAATGCTGGTCCACATGAAATATTTCAAGCCACCTTGCCCAAAATCAATAACCATTCGAAATTCGACATTAAGTATTCAAAGTGCATTGCCATAACCATGGGAAAATCAGATGATACCAGGCCACACGAATCAGAAAGAACATAACCAATACGTCTCAACCTCGCAACACCCAATTTCTTACCTTACTCAAATCTAGCTATAAAGCCCATCTAGAACCGCACCATATGTGCATATAACCAATAATCACAACTCCTCGCAACACCGAAGGGTAACTCATAGGTCACTCCAGAACATGGATAAACTTAATCACAATCAAATGGTACATTCTTCAACCATAGAAATTCAGAGCCAACCATTCCGACTCGATGTAGAATACACACCCCATACTAGCCTACCAATAACCCTAAATGAACTCTGGTCACTCACAACAGATAGATAACTCACCGAGAAGTTCACAATGACTGAACCATGGTACATACTAACATCTGACCAGCTTTTCTCGCATCTTCACAGTTCACTACCACAAGATAACCTGTTTATGAGAACTCTCAGTCTCGAAGTCACGAAGCGCACCAATTACTATATTTGATCTCAACCCTACCGCTCAAATACATAGCACATCCCTAATACTCAATCATTTCACGAGGGATACCCCTATAATTCTTCCGTGTTACCAAGCAACCTTGAATATCGACAATCGATCCAACAAGAGAGCGCCGCAATACCAATGATGTACTCGTAACTCAAACACACTGCTATTTCTGAAATGTATACCCTCATCAAGCCGCACCAATTAGTGATATCATCTACCTAGTCATCTGAAACTGCCCATGATGCCTAAGAATTTATGACCTTCCTTCCAGAATTGAACCGTGACCTCACACATGCAGATCTCAACTCTACACAACATACCACATACACCCTGCCATACTATGATAAATATGAGAACTTCATAATCCCTTCCGAGCCATAAGCAACTACGTACTCAACTAGCCAAGAAATTTTTCATTTGACGCCATTTAATGATCAAAATAACTATACACCACTGGCTCCTCATGCCAGTAGAAGATATACGTCTCTAACTGTGGCAGAAACCATCAAGGACTCTCCGAATCCCATTTGTACGACACCAAACCGTCAAGACTGAATCCTTCAAACTCAACCAAGATACGCAGGTCACCAAAATCCAAGAGCATTGCCAAGAAAGACATGTGAAAACTCATTACCTCATGAACACCCAAAGAACTAATCATATCCCTTACCATGCCGATCTGACCTACTACCAAGCTGTCCTAATAATCCACGTTCCTTCTCACTTACCTTCAAATTGATACTTCTCCTTGGCGTAATACTACAATCTCAACGTAGACTCAAGCACAAAACCATACCGTCTAAAGCTCGTAAGCCGCTGAATACTCTCTCAAATATCCCCAAAAGTAAAACATTCAAAATGTTTACCCTGAAGAGACTTCCTGTGAATTTAAAGTCATTACCTTCACTTTCCTGATATTGATATGCAGAATCCATGATATTGTAGAAATGCCATAAGTCTTGACACCCTCAAACGAAAATCTCAATTACACTGACCAATTAGACAGAATCGACCTGACCCGTTTGCACACTAACATACTAGGAAAGTAATCCACTCACTTGAATCCATAAGCAAATTCATACACTGCACACACTACACCTTTTAGAGTTTCCACTAAATTATTCAATAGAACCCAATTACCCAATAGAGTACATTACGACCTATATCGAAGAAATTTACTTTACTCGCGTCATTCCCAGACCCCACATCTGCAGGTTATAACTGATTTACCAATATACCTTGAACTGAAACCAACACAACACATAATCGTGTAATCAACTTATCATTAATAGACTCCCCCACTTGGCTCAAAGCCAATGATCAATACAACCAATAACCCACAACGCCCATAATAACACAACCCGTCTAACAGCTCAAGTCATCTACAAATATCGCATTCACCATTGTAATAGTCATGCCAACTTCCACAAGCAATCTAAACTCAAATTATAACATATATCATTTACTGGTAGAAGAGAACTTACTACAGAACAACATAAGGATCACACACCTCAGGACAACCCGCAGGAGATACCCCTGCCCGCTTAGCCTCAAACTGATATCTCTCTATACACTTCTGAAGACCATAACTATCACGCAATCACTACACCCTTCTGCATCTAAACACAAACAACGCCTACCCTCGAGGCATCATAATACGCGGTAAAAACCTAAAGCTGATGACAGAACTAACACTAGAGCAGTGGTCAAAGAAATCTTGAGCTTCTGGAAGCTCTACCACACACGTCTGACCACATGGATACCTTCACTGGATACCACGTTTCCCAAGAATGCTACTGAACCGAGAAAAAATTCACACTCGAAGAACTTTGCATAGAGCCTTTCCTCCTTGAATCCTTATAATGCCTCCTCAAATACTGAGTATTCTACTCCTGGCTACGCGTATACACAAGGATGCCATCAATGAATACAATAACAAAGGAGTGCTAATACCGCTGGAATACACCGCTAATCAGATACATGAACGCTACTAGAGCAATGATCAACCCAAACTACATTAGTAGGAACTCATAACACAATAGAAGGATCCGCTTCACTCCTTAACTAAACAATATGAGAGGTCTCCCAACTCCCAATACACTCACAACTCGAAGCCATATACCAAACCGAGACATAAATCAAACACTCAATAGTTCTTGCCATATTTCTAGCCAACCCTTTTGTCACAATCAACAATCTGAACACAACCAGCCATCAAATCAGACTCACCACGTAGCCATCTAGTCACCAATTCTCATTAATAAGAATACAAACGGACGTATAAGTCCCCAAATGCACGGCTCACACAATCGAAATCTCAGCACTTAAGCCACATAATGAATCCAGCCTCAAGTCATCCAGACTGGCCCATTACCAACATGCCAAAATCACATCACATCCATGGAAGTCACAAGCCATCGATGCACAGCTGATACCAAGCGCTCTTGGGCGCGTTCGAATACGTGGAAGGAATTCAAGAGTTACGCTCTCGGCTGAATAAAATGGATTCACAGGACAAGAATTCAAGAATGTGAGATTTTCCTAAGGGTTCTGCAGCCTCTCAAAGATAAGTACAGACGTCTCCGTACCGATCCGCAAGACTCTACTAAACCTTCTCAGGACCGGTGAGTCCTATGTAACCTAGCGCTCTGATACCAACTTGTCACGACCCCAAATCTAAACACAGTCGTGATGGCGCCTATCGTGGAACTAGGCCATCCAAAACCACACTCATACAGTCATAATCTTCCATTTACATCTTCCATAAAGGTTTCTTTTAAACATTTTAAAAATAGTTAAGGCTATACCGAATATTAAATACAACCCCCGAAATCCCGGAGTCACTGGTCATAAGCATCTAAAGAAAATATACAAATAAAAAAAACTCTATAAAGTAAGCAGAAGAGAGCAGGACTGCGGACGCGTGCAGCTACCTCGTGAAATCTCCAAGAAATCTCCGGAATAGATACACAGCTCACTCTGCCCTAACACCTGGATCTGCACACAAGGTGAAGGGAGTAATGTGAGTATTCCAACTCAGTAGTAATGAAAATAAATCAGGTCAGAGCAGTAAGAAACACATAAAAATAAATCATCATTTCACAATAAGCACAACCTTTCATTCCAACCATGTATATGTTAAATCATAACGCTTAAAAGTCGATTTCAGTAAAATCGTTTGGAAATATACTTGCTTATAGTTTCAACATAACTTTCAAGAAGTTTAGTGTAAAAATGATAAAATTCATAAAAAGGCCCCTCGGGCAAAACATATTTCATAAGTTCAGAGTGAAAGTGGTAAAATCATAAGTAGCCCCTCGGGCAAAAACATATATCAGACCCTGCCCCTCGGGCATGCCTCACAATCACTCATAATCAACCCCTCGAGCATACCTCACAGTCACTCATAATCAGCCCCTCGGGCATACCTCACAGTCACTCATGCCTCCCAATCACTCGTCACTCGGCACTCGCACTGAGTAGGTACCTGCGCTCACTGAGGGTGTGTACAGACTCCGGAGGGGCTTCTTCAGCCCAAGCGCTAATATCAAGCCACCTCGTGGCGTATGATATCCTCACAATTAGGCCCTCGGCCTCACTCAGTCAGAACCTCTCAAAAGCCCTTCGGGCGTATCAGTCAAACGGGGTACTCAACCCAAAACATCATTTTATATCTCAAAATAGTGTAAATAAGGCTGAGTTTTGAAAACAGTTAAGCACAATATGACTGACTGTAAATCATAAATCAACAGTGAGGAAATAGTAGTAAAAGCCCCCAAGGGGTCCAAACAAGTTGGCACGAGGCCCCAAACATGGCTTATAGCCCAAATATAGCAATGGTTTTAGAACACAATTTAACATATGATTAAGAGTAAAATATGCAACTCAATAGTTGCCACAGAGAGTAGCAAGTACAATCCAAAAATCAGTGCACGCCACATACTCGTCATCCGACATGTGCGCCGCTCTAAAAATAGTGAGAAATACGAAGTCCGGGGTTTCATACCCTCAGGACAAGATTTATAGCCATTACTTACCTCTACCGGGCTACAATAGCAATCCGCGATGATCTTTCCCCTCAAACCGGATCCCAATTGCTCCGAGTCTAACCAAAATCAGATTAACATCATCAATATACGCTAAAGGAACAAAACCCAATAAAAAACAATCAATTTAGACACAATTCTCGAAATTCGACCAAACCCGAGCCCCGAGCCACGTCTCGGAATTTAATAAAATTTACATCACTAGAATCCTTATCCTCCAACGATTCTATACATACCAAGAACACCAAAATCGGACCATAATTTCCCACTCAAATCATCAGAAGAAAATTCCAATTCTCATGCACTTAATCTCCCCAATTTTGGGTTTAAATTCAACAAATTTCCGGTTTAATTACGTAGAAAACGACATACAAACGAGTTATGAAGTTGAAAACCTTACCTCCAAGTGATTCCCTTCGATTTCCTCTTCAAACCCTCTCAAAGAGCTCCCAACTCGTTAAATAATGGAGGAAACATGAACTAATCTCGCACAAATGGCCTTTTAAAACATTCTGCCCAACAATTTTATTTCCTTCAGTGCAATCGCATTTCCAGGGATGCGTTCGCGATGCACATACCAGTCCACTCTATGCGTTCGCGTACAAACATACGCATTTGCATAACTCAAACACTCATCCCCCCTCACGCGCCTCAGAACACCTTATGCGATCGCGGACCTTACCCACGCGATCACACTGCACATAGGACCCACTCTTACGCGATCGCGGCCTCCACCCACGCGATCGCATAGCATAAAAACCCATTCTGCCCCAACTAACCTATGCGATCGCATTCTTAACCACGCGATCGCATAGAAGGACACCAGAACTGAACACCAGCAAAATTTTGCAACTTTTCAACATCCAAACTTGATCAGTTAACCTGTCAAAACACAGCCGAGGCCCTCGAGACCTCAACCAAACACGCCAACACATCCCATAACCTTATTCAAACTTAGTCGAGCCTTCGAAATACCAAAAACAATGCCAAAACACCAAAATTACATTAAATTCAAGCCTATGAACTTTGAAACTTCTAAATTTCGCCAATGATGCCGAAACCAACCAAAACACATCTGATTGACCTGAAATTTTGCACACATATCCAAAATGACATTACGAACCTGCTCCAACTTCCGGAATTCCATTCCAACCCCGATAGCCTATTTTCCACTGCCGATCGAAAATCGCCAAAAACTAACTTTCGCCAATTCAAGCCTAATTCTACTCCGGACATAAAACTTTATTTCGAACACACTCATAAGTCCCAAATCACCTAACGAAGCTATCCGAGCCATAAAATCTACATTCCGAGGTCATTTACCAATAAATCAAATTCCGGTTTACTTTTCCCACTCTTAAGCCAATTTAAGAGACTAAGTGTCTTTGTTCTTTCCAAAAGTTGCTCCGAACCCGCGCCAACCAACCTAAAACAACGTAATGAAGGTGAAATGCATATAATGAAGCAGGAACGGGGGAAATGGGGATAAACTCTCAGAACGACCGGCCGGGTCGTTACATCTCCCCATTCCTGCTATCTTCACAAATGCGAAGAAATCCTCGCAATTGCGAGCCTGACCCTTTCGCAAATGCGACCATGTTATCGCAAATGAGATCACTGCCTTCCCCTTCCCAGTTCGCAAATACGAAAATGTGTTCGCAAATGCGAAAGCTATAAGGCCCAGTTATTCTTCGCAAATGCGAGAAATAGGTCACAAATGCGGAACCTGCAGAGGTCGCAATTGCACACAAGTTTGAAAATATCATACAAACTTGCTCGCGTGATCAAATCACCAAAATAACACCTAAAACTACGAATTGAACACCAAATCGAATGAAATTTTCAAGAAAACTTTGAAATTCCTATTTTCACAACCGGACATCTGAATCATGTCAAATCAACTCTGTTTTTCATCAAATTTTACAGACAAGTCATAAATATGGTGTTGGACCTATACCGGGTTTCGGAAACAAAATATGGACCCGTTATCCAAAAAGTCAAACTTTGGTCAAACACTTCAATTTCATTAAACTTTCAACTCTCAAATTTCGACATAGTCTGATATTTTGGGCTAGGCACTTCCTATTTCGATTCCAGGCATACGCCCCCAAGTCCCAAATCACGATACGGACCCATCGAGACTATCAGAATATGAATCCGGGTCTGTTTACCAAAAATGTTGACTGAAGTCAACTCAAATGAGGTTTTTAAGCTAATATATCTTATTTTTATTAGTTTTTAACATAAAATCTTTCCAGAAGGATGCTTGGACTGCGCATGCAAATCCGAGAAGGCTAAAACATAACTTTTAAAGGTTTCGAATCACTGAATTAGGTTTAAATCATAAGATGACCTCTCAGGTCATCACACTAATGTACACTTATTGTGGCTACCATGGGGGAGGTCGGGGTCACGGACGTGGAAGGAAAAAAAATCATCTATTATTGATTTCGGAAGTTTAGTAAGCTCTATCTCTCAACCTAGGAAGTTAATTCCACGCCAATCAAAGGAGACGATACCACCGGAGCATAAATTGACGGAGATGGGTACGAGTAAAGAAAGACCATCTTCAATTGATGTTGGAGTAAGCAAAAAATTGAAGCTTAGTGTAGAGGATACAATAAGCCAAACTGATAGTACTGGTGTAATTAGACCTGGAAAGAAAACCGATGGAACAATAGCCATGGCTAACCCTAAGCAGAGTACTGATGACAATAGTTTAGCAAAGAAAGGGGAAAATACAAAGGAACGGAGCAAAGATAGAAATGAGACCATATATCCAAAAATTGGTACTGAAATCCCTACGGAGAAGAGTAATCCTACAAGAAGAAGTGACGCCACTGTACAAAACATTGATGCTGTACCAAATACAACAAAAATTCCCACACAGCAGAGATGGGCCAAAAACCTGGGTGAACTTGTTTCAGCAGAATCGAGCAGCTACACATGGTATGACACTTCGATACATACCTCCACAAATTGTTGATGGACAACCAGTTGTGCAACTAGAACTCCAGGATGTGGTGTACGAAGAGGAGAAATGGAGTGCAACGATGATTGCATATAAAATTGGGGACAATCTTGGTTATAATGCAATGAAAAGGTATATTCCGCAACATTGGCTAGATATTATTGAGCCTAATTTGTACTTGCATGATGAAGGCTATGATGTGATTAAGTTCCAATCAATGGTGGATATGCATGTGTTCTATGAGGGGCCACACACCTTTAACAATAGACTAATAATTCTAAAGCCTTGGACACCTGATTTTGATTTAAGCCAGGAATTCCTAGCTAAGATCCCTCTATGGGTTATATTCCCTAAACTACCTATGAGTTGTTGGGGGTAATGAATCTTTAAGTAAGATTGCCAGTGCAATTGGAAAACCTTTGTTTGCAGATGAATGTACTACTTAGAAAACAAGAATCTCCTATGCGAGGATGTTGATAGAAGTTAATGTAACAAAGACCCTACCGACAGAGATAGCTGTTATGGATACTAGAGGCAGAAAATTTCAACACCAGCTGGTGTATGAGTGGAAGCCTAATTATTATGGCAAATGCCAGAAGATTGGGCACATATGTCCTGCTCAACAAGGGCCTAAGATGCAACAGAATGAGAAGCCAAAACGAAGAAGAGAACAAAAGAAAGTAACATATGAATGGAGGACTAAAGGAACAATGGTGGTTAAACTACCATCAAAGTGAATCAGCCACAACTCCCACAACACAACAACAGGAATAAGTCAGCTTAGTTGTGGTGACTCTGGAAGCTAACTTATCTCAAGAGACTAGAAAGATTCATGTCACAACCCAAAATCCCACGCGGGTCGTGATGGTGCCCAACAGCGGGTTCAGGCAAGCCAACATGAATTACACCAAGTGTTACCCTTCCCATTTGATTAATTATTCCAACGTTTACCAGTTTTAAACAATTATTAACATGATGATAGCCTGTGACATAAAATAAAACCATCTGATACATGAGCCAAAAGATAAGCATATGTATAAATATACAGCCCAAAACCCAAAATATACGCTACGTGTGTGCCAGGAACTAGTGTCACGAGTATCACCGTCAACTATCTGAATATACAAGGATAACATATATACACAATCCCAGAGTCTGAATGAATTAGAAAATGACAAAGGAAACTCCGGGGTGCTGCCAGAGATTGTTAGGAAGAGCAGCTCACCGCGAAGTCGAATCAGCTCAAGTCAGTATCTAACACCGACCTGATAATAAGATGTACCAGCCTCCTGACCTGTACAGTCAAGTACAAAAGAAGAAGAAGTGCAGCATGGGTACATAATAAATATGTACCTAGTGAGTATCCCGCCCAAACTCAAAAGAGTAGTGACGAGAGGTCGACTAGGTACTCACTAAGGTCCAACAATATAATATATGACAAAATATGGCTAAAGCAATAGGCATGGGAAACAGTGAGAAACAAGTACATAGCAAATAACAAAATCCAGATAATTAACTAAAAAAGGAACAACAAAGTACCAAAATCTTCTCTTAACCAATACTTGACACTCCAGTTTTAAGTGACTCAGAACTCAAGTAATCATACACATACCAGGACAAGACGACCGGCCGGAGTCATAAGGGTGGTCATAGGGACTAAGGTCATAAGCTAACCCACGATCGTGAATCATACCTGCGACTCGCGTGCTGACTCGATATAATAAGCTAACCCACGATCGCGCATCATACCTACGACTCGTGTGCTGACTCGATAATAATAAGCTGACCCACGACCGTGCATCATACCTGCGGCTCGTGTGCTGACTTGATAATAATAAGCTGACCCACGTTCACGCATCATACCTGCGACTCGTGTGCTGACTCGATAATAATAAGCTGACCCATGGACGCGCATCATACCTGCGGCTCGTGTGCTGACTCGATAACAAGTGTGTACATATATAAGTACATGTGTGTACCAACTCAACAGTGAACTCAACAGGACTGTGTCAATACCGAGGATAGCCAACCGGGATCTAAATCATAATGTTTCATGTTTCCATATCACCTCGACAATAATTACAACTCTTAACACATACAAGGTACAAATAAGCACATAGTGGCATGCTCGTGAGTCCTAAAGCTACCCGACATAGCAATATGGTCGCCACGTACAGACTCTCTTCACTTGGTACATACGCGGCCCCCTCAACATGTATACATAGCAAATAAGGAACCTATGGGGACATTTTCCCTTTAGAAGGTTGGAAAGGAGACTCACCTCGCGTCGAATCTACCCATCGGACCAAGGATGCGCCCGAATCTCCGAACTCTACACCCGAGGACTCGCAACTAGCCAAATACGGTATAATGACATCAATGCATACTCAAAGTAGAGAAATTATTCAAATTTTTCCATAATTCAACATTCTTGAGAAATGCCCAAAATCCAACCCCGGGCTCGCACGCTCGGATTTCGATAATTCTCAAAGGGAACACTCACCCCAAGCCTAAGGATCATTAATAAACGATTTTACTTGATTTCATGGCCAATTCATAGAAAAATTCTCAAATTATCACAAGTTCTAGGTTACTACCTAATTTCTTGATTTTTGCACTAATTTATGTAGTTAATTAAGCTAGAATCCATGCATGAAGCTAATTTTTGAGTAGAGCTCACTTACCTTAGAAGACCAGGTCGTTCGCCCTTAAAAATGGAGGAAAATCGCCCAAGGAAGAAGAAAGAATGAGAAAAATAGGTTTAAAACCCGTATATAAAACACACTGCCTGAACAGTGATTCTGCACCTGCGGCTCGGGGACCGCTCCTGCGAGAAAAATCTTGCATCTACGAAAATGGGCTGAGGAGCCTGGGCCCGCACCTGCTGAGTGGAGACCGCACCTGCAGCTCTGCTCCTGCGGTATATTTTCCGCACCCGCGATAATTGGCCAGGCCATTGGGTGATCGCACCTGCGATACTGGGGACCGAAGGAGCGGTCCCGCACCTGTAACTGGGCAACCGCACCTGCGGTCACACCAGAACAGGTGCACCATCAGCTATGTTTTGCTGGTTTTTAGCCCCATTAGGTGCCCGGAAGGCACCTGGGCCCACCCAAGCCCTAGTCCAAATATACCAACGAGTCCCAAATCATAATACGGACTTGCTCGAGCCTTCGGAACACCCAAAAAAATGCTAAAACTCGAAATCACACCCCCAAACCCCAAGAACCAAACTTAGGAACTTTAACTTTTCTAGACTTCGCTCAAAACGCGCCGAACCGACCTATACAACTCGGAATGACCTCAAATTTTGCAGGCAAGTCATAATTAACATAACAAAACTATTCCTGGTCTCGGAATTCCGTTCGGACCTTGATAACACAATAACATGCCCCAAACCAAAATATGAACTTAAGGAAATTCTTACTTCAATATTGGGCTGAAATGCCCCCCGGTCATCAGAAACCCAATCCGAACATACACCCAAGTACGAAATCATCACACGAAGCTACCGGAATCGACGAAACTCGATTTCGAGGTTGTTTACCCAAAATGTTGACCGAAGTCAAACTTGGCCTTAAAGGTCAACCTTAAGGAACCAATTGTTCCTATTGCACTCTAAACACCTCCGAATCCCGGATCACCAGTCCCCGCAAGTCATAAATCACAAAAGGCCGCTATGGGAAGTTTCATTTAGGGGAACGGGGTCCGATAACGCAAAATGACTGGTCGGGTCGTTACAATTCAAGAGATTGCTGAAAATGATACTACAAGAATGAGGTCAGCAAGGAAAGGCAAAGAGGCTAAAAGTCCAGTGATGAACTTAGAAAATTTTCCTTTACTGACATCTCTTTTTTATACGAGATTTTTAAATGGAAACTGGAGTTTTATGAAATATTCGGAATGTAGATTCCTGACTTGATTTATTCATTTCCACTGTTATTCATTATATGGATTTACATGATTTATAAATGCTCGTCACTACACTCAAGTTTTTAGTTACTTTGATTACTTACTGAGTTGGCGTACTCACGTTACTCCCTGCACCTCTGTGTGCAGATCCAGGTACCGGACCATCTCACTAGTTGATTTCCGGACGTGCTTGGAGTTGTTTGAGGATCGAGGTAGTTGCTCAGTGTCCCCAGCTCACCTCCTTTCTTTTCCTCCGTTCATAGTGTTTGTCCTTTGTACTCCAGGCTTTGTAGTAGCAAGTCACCTTGTTGTACATTGTATTTATAGTTCTAGATGCTCATGACTGTTGACTCCAGGTTTTAGGGAAGTGTATAAATTGTTCATCTCACTTTGCTATTTTAAAATCTGCTAATTGTGGGAAAATTATGAAATATTATGATAGTCTGAAATGGTTGGCTAGCCTAGTTCCATTATAGGCGCCATCAAGGTCGGTTTAGGATTTGGGGTAGTGACAAGTTGGTATCAGTGCCTAGGTTACATAGGACTCAACTGTCATGAGCAGGTTTAGTACAGTCTTGCGGATCGGTACAGAGACGTCTGTATTTATCTTCGAGAGGCTGCAGAACCCTTAGGAACAATCTCATTTTTCTTGAATTCTGTCGTGCCATTTGGTTGATTTTTGAAATCTAAGATTCTGTTGTTTCATTCTCTCACAGATGGTGAGGACTCGCGCTACCGATCAGGGCGATCAGCCACCTACTAGACCAGCGAGGGGTCGAGGCCGCGGTCGAGGCCGTGGTAGAGGTAGGGGCCAGCCCGTGCAGCAGCCAGGGCAGTACCAGTTGATCCCCCTACTGTTCAAGAGCGGATCCCCGCCGCAGATACTCCAACTGGACAGGCTCAGGCACCAACAATGCCTATTGTTATTCCGGGTCTTTAGGAGACCTTGTCTCAGATCTTGACTGTGTGTACCACCCTTGCTCAGGCAGTTGCCGCTACTTCTTAGGCCGGGGAGGCAGTCAGACTCCAGTTGCCCGAACACCTGAGCAGGTTACTCAGGGCCATCAGACCCCGGGGGCGGTTCCAGCCCAGTCGATCGCTCCGATTCAGGACTTCGTGGTTCCAGCTATGCCAGATGATGAGCAGCGTAGGCTAGAGAGGTTTAGTATACTTCAACCTCCGACATTCAGTGGTGCTGAGGGCGAGGATGCCCAGGGTTTTCTGGATAAGTGTTAGAGGATGTTGCGTACTGCCAGAATTTTGGAGACTAGTGGGGTCTCATTTGCTACTTTTCAGTTTTCTGGTGCTCCTTTCACTTGGTGGGAGTCTTTTGAAAGGCGTAGGCCTGTTGGTTCAGCACCCCTCACCTGGAAGAAGTTCTCTACTATCTTCTTGGAGAAGTATGTACCCCAGTCTCACAGGGAGGAGCAACGCAAGCATTTTGAGCAGCTGCGTCAGGGGGATCTATCAGTGATGCAGTATGAGATGCGGTTTTTGGAGTTGGCTCGTCATGCCACCAAGTTGGTCCTTACTGATAGGGAGAGGATTAGGAGGTTCATGGATGGCCTCGCTTATCAGCTCCGCCTTTTCATGACTCAGGAGTGAGTGTCAGGTGCTACCTTCGAGCAGGTTGTTGATATTGAGTCGGTTTACCGCCAGGGGCGGGTAAAGAGGGAGGCCAAGAGGCCTCGTGGATCGGGTGGTTCTAGTGGTGCTCCTTCCAGGGGGCAGATTCGGCATGGTAAAGGCCGTTCGTTCAGGCCTCCTTGGTCAGGCCTCCCAGCCCATAGTGGTGCATTTTCGGGGCATGGTCCCCGCAGTTCGCAGACAGGCCGTTCTTTATTTGGTGCCCTTCCAGCCCAGGGTGCAGCTCGAGCACCATCAGTTCAGGGTTCCTCTATGCATGGTTCTCCTAGTGGACATTATGGTGCCAGGGGTTCCTTTCAGTCCCCGTCTCCAGCTCCAGGGAGTTGTTATGAGTGTGGAGAGTTCGGGCATATGAGGAGGCAATGTCCTCATCTTCTTGGAGGCCCATCTTAGCTGTGGAGCCAGCCTTCGACTTCAGCTCTAGTTACTTCACCACCCACCCAGGCAGCTAGGGGTGGTAGTCAGTCAGCTAGAGGCCGCCCTAAAGGGGGAGGTCGAGCAGGTGGAGCTCAGGCCCGTATGTATGCATTTCCAGCCAGGCCAAATGTTATAGCCTCCGATGCAGTGATCGCATGTATTGTCTCAGTTTATCGCCAAGATTCTTTGGCTTTATTTGACCCTGGTTTTACATATTCCTATGTTTCTTCATATTTTTCCCATTTTCTGGATATGCCCCGTGAGTCTTTAGTTACATCTGTTCATGTGTCAACTCTGGTGGGCGATACTATTGTTGTGGACTGTATGTACCGGTCGTGTGGGATATCTATTGGGGGTCTAGAGACCCGAGTGGACCTACTGTTACTCAGCATGGTCGATTTTGATGTGATATTGGGCATAGACTGGTTATCTCCATGTCATGCTGTTCTTGATTGTCATGCTAAGACCGTGACCTTAGCTATGCCAGGATGTCCACGGGTTGAGTGGAGAGGTTCTTCTGAGTATGTGCCTAGCAGGGTGATTTCCTACCTGAAGGCTCAGCGTACGGTTGAGAAGGGGTGTTTATCGTATCTGGATTTTTTGAGGGATGTCAGTGGTGAGACTTCCGCTATTGATTCGGTTCCTGTGGTCCGTGAATTTTCGAACTTGTTTCCTGCAGACCTGCCAGGCATGCCACCTGATAGGGACATTGATTTTGGTATTGACCTGGTGCCAGGAACTCAGCCTATTTCTATTCCACCTTATCGTATGGAACTAGTGGAGCTAAAGGAATTAAAGGAGCAGCTTCAGGAACTCATAGATAAGGGGTTCATTCGGCCTAGTGTGTCACCTTGGGGTGCACCGATGTTGTTTGTAAAGAAGAAATGATGGTTCTATGCGTACGTGCATTGATTATCGGCAGCTGAATAGGGTTACGATGAAGAACCGGTATCCCTTGCCTCGTATAGATGACTTGTTTGATCAGTTGCAGGGTGCCAGGGTATTTTCCAAGATTGACTTGCATTCCGGCTATAATCAGTTGAAGATTTGGGGGCCAAACATTCCGAAGACTGCTTTCAGGACTATATATGGTCATTATGAGTTTTTGGTTATGTCATTCGGGCTGACCAATGCCACAGCAACCTTTATGCACTTGATGCACAGTGTATTCCGGCCTTATCTGGATTCTTTTGTCATCGTGTTTATTGACGATATCTTGGTGTATTCCCAATCTCGGAAAGATCATGAGCAGCATTTGAGAGTTGTGCTTCAGACCTTGAGAGAAATGAGATTGTATGCAAATTGTTTTTTGAAGTGTGAGTTTTGGATTGATTCACTAGTGTTCTTGGGGCACGTGGTGTCCAGTGAGGGTATTCAGGTTGATCGGAAGAAGGTAGAGGCGGTGCAGAGCTGGCCTAGACCGGCATCAGCTACCCAGATTTGCAGTTTCCTTGGTTTTACAGGGTACTATCGCCATTTCGTAGAGGGATTTTCATCTATTGCAGCACCTATGACCAGACTAACCCAGAAGGGTGCTCTGTTCAGGTGGACTGAGGAGTGCGAGGAGAGCTTTTAGAAGCTCAAGTCAGCTTTGACTACAACTCCGGTGTTGGTTTTGCTTACGGGTTCAGGTTCTTATATAGTTTACTGTGATGCCTCGAGAGTTGGCCTGGAGAGATTTTGATGCAGGACGGTAGGGTGATTGCCTACGTGTCCAGACACTTGAAGGTGCATGAGAAGAATTATCTAGTGCACGATCTTGAGCTAGCAACTATTGTCCACGCCTTGAATATTTGGCGTCATTATTTATATGGAGTGCATTGTGAGATTTTCACTGATCACCGTAGTTTGCAGCATCTTCTTAAGCAGAAGGATCTGAATTGGCGTCAGAGAAGGTGGTTGGATCTTCTCAAGGATTATGACCTCACTATTTTATATCATCCGGGGAAGGCCAATGTAGTGGCCGATGCCCTGAGTCGCAGGGCAGAAAGCTTGGGGAGTTTAGCCTACCTTCCGGTAGTAGAGCGACCTTTAGCACTTGATTTTCAGGATTTAGCGGTTCAGTTGGTGAGATTGGATCTATCAGAGTCCCCGCGGGTATTGTCTTGTGTAGCCTCCAGGTCTTCTCTTTATGATCAGATTAGAGCACACCAGTATGATGATCCACACTTGCTCGTTCTTCAGGACAGGGTCCGTCGCGGTGATGCCAGGGATGTGTTTATTGGTGATGATAGTGTCATGAGGATGCAGGGCCGGATTTGCATGCCCAATGTGGATGGACTTCGAGATTGGATTCTAGCTGAGGCCCATAGCTCGCGGTATTCCATCCATCCGGGTGCCACAAAGATGTATCAAGATCTAAGACATCATTATTGGTGGAGGCGGATGAAGAGAGATATTGTTGAGTTTGTGGCTCGGTGTCTCAACTGTCAGTAGGTCAAGTATGAGCACCAGAGACCAGATGGATTGCTTTAGAGATTAGATATTCCGGATTGGAAATGGGAGCGAATCACCATGGACTTCGTAGTTGGACTCCCATGGACTTCGAGGAGGTTTGATGCTATATGGGTTATTGTGGATCGGCTGACCAAGTCCGCGCACTTCATTCCTGTTGGTAATACTTATTCTTCAGAGCAGTTAGTTGAGATTTATATCAGGGAGATTGTCCGATTGCATGGGGTTCCAGTTTCTATCATTTCCGATAGAGTTACTCAGTTCACATCTCAGTTTTGGAGGGCCGTGCAGAGGGAGTTAGGTACTCAGGTCGAGTTGAGCACAACATTTCATCCTCAGACCGACGGGCAGTCGGAGCGTACTATTCAGATTATGGAGGATATGTTGCGTGCCTGTGTCATTGATTTTGGGGGTTCATGGGACCAGTTTCTGCCACTCGCGGAGTTTGCATATAATAATAGTTATCAGTCGAGTATCCAGATGGCTCCGTATGAGGCTTAAATGGTAGAGGTGTAGATCTCCGGTTGGTTGGTTTGAGCCGGGCGAGGCTAGGCTATTGGGCACAAACTTGGTTCAGGATGCGTTGGGTAAGGTGAAGTTGATTCAGGAGTGGCTTCGCACGGTGCATTCTAGGCATAAGAGTTATGCGGACCGGAAGGTCCGGATGTGTCTTTCATGGTTGGGGAGAAAGTGCTGCTGAAGGTGTCACCCATGAAGGGTGTTATGAGGTTCGGGAAGAGGGGAAAGCTGAGTCCCCGGTTTATTGGGACTTTTGAGGTGCTTCAGAGGATTGGGGAGATGGCTTATAGGCTTGCCATGCCTCCCAGCTTATCGGGTATTCATCCGGTATTCCATGTTTCGATGCTCCAGAAGTATGTTGGTGACCCGTCTCATGTTTTGGACTTCAGCACGGTTCAACTCGAGGATGATATGTCATATGAGGTAGAGCTAGTGGCTATTTTGGGTCGTCAGGTCAAAAAGCTGAGGTCTAAGGATATAGCTTCAGTGAAGGTTCAGTGGAGAGGACAGCCGGTGGAGGATTCCTCCTGGGAGACCGATCGGGAGATGCGGAGTAGATATCCTCATTTATTCGAGACTCCAGGTATGTTTCTAGACCCGTTTGAGGACAAACGTTTGTTTAAGAGGGGAGGATGTAACGACTCGCCCGGTCGTTCTGTGAGTTTAGCCCCGTTTCCCTGTTTCTGCATTATCATATGTTGCTTATCCTATTTATGTTGTGTTGGGTCGGTTGGTTCGGGTTCAGAATGATCGTGGTGAGAATTGAGACACTTAGTCTCGTAAATTAGCTTAATAGTTGAGAAAGTCAACTGTGTGTTGACTTATTGGTAAACGACCTCAGAATGTGGACTTTATGGATCGAATAGCTTATTTAGGTGACTTGGGACTTAGGAGTGTGTTCGGAATGAAGTTTTGATGTCCGGTGTAGAATTAGGCTTGAATTGGCAAAAGTTAGTTTTTGGCGATTTTCGGTCGGCAGTGGAAAATAGGCTATCAGGGTCAGAATGGAATTCCGACCGTTGGAGCAGGTTCGTAATGTTATTTTGGATATGTGTGCAAAATTTCAGGTCAATCAGATGTGTTTTGGTTGGTTTCGGCATCATTGGCGAAATTTAGAAGTTTCAAAAATCATAGGCTTGAATTTGATATGATTTTGGTATTTTGTGTTGTTTTTGGTGTTTCGAAGGCTCGAATAAGTTTGAATGAGGTTATGAGATATGTTGGTATGTTTGGTTGAGGTCCCGAGGGCCTCGGGTGTGTTTCGGGTGGTTAACGGACCAACTCTTGGCTTAAAAACTTGGCAGATTTTTGCTGGTGTGAGTCTCTAGTTTCCTTCTACGCGATCGCGGGAGGATGTTTGCGATTGCGTAGGCCTATATAGGGGTGGAAGTATTTTTTTTATATGCGATCACGTGGTGGAGGTTGCGGTCGCGATCGCATAGAATTGAAGGGGGCGTGAGTGGCTGAGCCGTTGTTCTTCGCGATCGCGTGGAGTGGTTCGCAATCGCGTGGGTTTATGTCCTACTGAATCGCGATCGCTTGTGAATGTCTGCGATCGCTTAGTGTAATTTTATGGGGCAGCAGATTTGTTCTTCGCGATCGCGTGGGAGTTTCCGCGATCGCAGTGAAGAAAGAGGCCTGGGCAGAACAACTTTTAAGTTCTAATTCGGGGGTTCTTGGCGATAACTTATTTTTTTCCTTAGAGAGCTCGGGTGAAGGAGATTTTGGATGAGTTTTCAGTGGGGTTCTTGTGATAAGTGTTCTTCAATCATTTTTGGTTCAATTTCATGAATTTGTCTTGATTTTCACCATGCAATTTGAGGAATTAAAGTAGAAAAGTTGGGAAAAATGGGAGGAGAATTTGGAAAATTCTTTTGGTGATTTGAGTGGGCAATTGGGGTCAGACTGTGGTGTTCATGGTATGTATATAATCTTGGGAGGATGAGGATTCTAGTGATGTAAATTTTATAGAATTTCGAGAGGTGGGGCCGGGGCTCGGGTTTCGCCAAATTTCGAGAATTGTGTCTAAATTGATAATTTTCGATTGGGTTCTGTTCCTTCAGCGTATATTGATGATGTTAATATGGTTTTGGTTAGATTCGGAGCACTTGGGAGCTAATTCGAGGGGTAAGAACATCACAGAGTAGCTTTTGGGCTGTTTTGAGGTAAGTAATGATTGTAACTCTAAACCTGAGGGTATGACACCCCGGTAATTGATATTGTTTTGGTAAAGGAGGTGATGCACATGCTAGGTGACGAGTGTGGGGGCGTGCACCGATAGGGATTGTGACCTGTTCCGTCCCGTAGCAACTATTAAGCCGCGTATTCGATTTGAAATCCTGCGATATCCTGTATTCTAGAAATTTATACTTGTTTCTAGGCTGTGAGCCATGTTTGGGGCCTTGTGCCGACCTGTTTAGACCCTCAGGGGTATGTTCCATGTTTGGGGACTTGCGCCGACCTGTATAGACCCCCCCAGAGGCACTTTTACACTATTCTACCACTATCCTGATAGAACATCTGTGAACTCAGTCATGTTTACCACTTGTTGTTATTTTTCTCTTTTATCACACTGCTTTGAAACTCTGACAAGTATTTTGGGCTGAGTCCCATAAGTTGAGATAAATTTCCCGAGTGGCTTGTGAGGATGACTGAGTCAGGATGAGAGCCGAGTATGTGAGGATAGTTATGAATCGGGCTGCACGCTGCAGCAGTATATATGTTATATATTACATGTGGGTCGGGCTGCACGCCGCAACAATATAGATTATAAATAGGTCGGGCTGCACGCCGCAGCAATATATGTTATATACGAATCGGGCTGCATGCCGCATCAATGTACATATAGGATCGGGCTGCACGCCATAACAAATATAGTGCTTGGGCTGAAGGAGCCCCTCCAGGATTCTGTACACCCCAGTGAGCGCAGTCGCCTATTATATGGATCGGGCTGCACGCTGCAACGTATGTTATAAGGATCGGGCTGCACGCTGCAGCAGTATATATATATACATATATATGTTGGATCGGGCTGCCTGCCGCAGTAGTTGTGTGTATCTCCTGGTACTTGCTGAGTATGAGTGTCTAGTGTGAGCATAAGATATTGATAGTGTGGAGTCACGAGTGACTGAGAGGCTTGCCTGAGAGTCTTTATTGTGAGTTATACTGTGCCCGAGGGGCTTATATTTTATGAAATTACTATTTTTCACTCTTCTTTACACTGAGCCTTTGATGATAATGTTGGTCAAATGATTTTGTGCGAGATTTTAAATGGAAACTGGAGTTTTGTGAAATATTCGGAATGTAGATTCCTGACTTGATTTATTCATTTCCATTGTTATTCATTATATGGATTTACATGATTTATAAATGCTCGTCATTACACTCAAGTTTTTAGTTACTTTGATTACTTACTGAGTTGGCGTACTCACGTTACTCCCTGCACCTCTGTGTGCAGATCTAGGTACCGGACCATCTCTCTAGTTGATTTTCGGACGTGCTTGGAGTTTTTCGAGGATCGAGGTAGCTGCTCAGCGTCCCCAGCTCACCTCTTTTTTTTTCCTCAGTTCATAGTTTTTGTCTTTTGTACTCCAGACTTTGTAGTAGCAAGTCACCTTGTTGTACATTGTATTTACAGTTCTAGATGCTCATGGCAATTGGCTCCAGGTTTTGGGGAAGTGTATAAATTGTTCATCTCATTTTGCTATTTTAAAATCTGCTAATTGTGGGAAAATTATGAAATATTATGATAGTCTGAAATGGTTGGCTAGCCTAGTTCCATGATAGGCGCCATCACGGTCGGTTTAGGATTTGGGGTCGTGACAAATGCCCAAAAGCTGGGCTGCACTGGACCGGTCTACGATAGGTCTGCGATCCAATGACCACTTATGCGGCCGTAGAATGGGCCGCAAAATGACCCAACAAAATTCTTCAGGCCAAATCTGTGACGGTAAATGTGGGTTGCTGTCATGACCCGAATTTCCCAACGTCGGGACCGTGATGGCGCCGAACATTGAACCTTCTAGGCAAGCCAATGTTAATGTTTATTTACCTTATTTATTTATTCTTAAAATATAACAGGTGATGTACGAATCAGTGAAAATAAAAGTGTAAGAGAGAACAAAGTCTACAACAAAATTAAAAGCGATTACAAAAATCATAATACTAAACCCAAAATTTGGTGTCACAACTTCACGGGCTGTCTATGAATACTACATATAAAGGTCTGAACAAAATAAATACATCTGTCTCAAAATAAAGAAGTACAGAGTGGAAATAAAGTAGGAGGGGACGCCAAGGTCTGCGGACGCCTGCAGGACTACCTCAGAATCTCCAAAAGAACTGAAAGCAGCCTCCTCACTCTAAGGTCCGTAGGGTCCTGTACAGGGTCTGCGCAAAAGTGCAGAGTGTAGCATCACTACAACTGACTCCATGTACTGAGTAAGTGTCGAGCCTAACCTCGGCGAAGTAGTGACGAGGCTAGGAAACGACAACCAACTAAACCTGTGCAGTTTAATCATATACGGAGAAAATAATAACAACAAGAATTAAGCAGCTAAATACAAGGAAAGGGGAACATACTGAGGGGAGGGATATCAAATAAAAGAAATAAGAAGTAAAGCAACAAACTAGATATCAATTTAAACAACAAAAATAATAGCACAAAAACAAGTGCACGACATCACCCTTCGTGCTTTTACTCTCATCCTCACCAAACATAAATAAAATGCACGGCATCACCCTTCTTTCTTTTACTCTCATCCTCACAATAAATCAATAGAAACGACACGACATCATCCTTCGTGCTTTTAATATCATAATATGGCACAACATCACCCTTCGTGCTTTTACTCTTATCCTCACCCAAATAATAAATAAAATGCACGGCATCACCCTTCGTGCTTTACAATCTTCCTCACCCAAATAATAAATAAAATGCACGACATCACCCTTCGTGCTTTACACTCTTTCTCACCCAAACAAGTCAATAACAACAATCCGGCAAGGAAATCAACAATACAAACAACAATATTAAATCCATAACATTCCGTCAAGGGAGTCAACAATAGAATCAATATCATCCCAGCAAGGGAAACATCTATAACCAATCTCACCTAGTTACTCAATTTCACGTAGTAATTCTCAACTCGAGCCAATACTTAACAATGATCAATACCAAAGAAACACCACCACATAGATAATTGTCAAATTAAACTCAAGTAGTGCTTAATGCAAAGTCACATAAATCACAATATTCGACTCACGGAACGCTTGGCACCAACGTATAGATACTCGTCACCACACCTATATGTTGCACATTATACTAACACGTAGCAAGTAAGACAATACCTATTCCCTCAAGATAAGGTTAAGCCAAACACTTACCTCGAATTCCGCGACCAAACTCGAGCCTTAATTATCACTTTCCCTTTAGAAATCGCCTCCAATTCGATTGTATCTAGGCATAATTAGCTTAACAATATCAATAAACGCTAAATAATCCACCCCAATGCTTAATTATGAGTTTCCTATCATTCTTCCCAAAAAATCAAAAATCGACCCTAGACCTGCTTGGTCAAAACATGAGGTTCGGACCAAAACCCGATCACCCATACACTCACGAGCCTGAATATATAATTAGTTTTTGAATCTGACCCTAAATCGAGGTCTAAAATCCCAAATTTGAAAAAATACCTAATTCTCCAAAAAATCCTAATTTTCTACCCTTCAAGAACAAGATTTAGGCCTAGAAATCTAATGGGTGTTAATGGAAAATGAAGAAAATGATATTAGAAACACGAACCTATGATTTGGTGATGAAATCCCTCTTCAAAAATCTCCCAAAGTCGAATTCTATAGAACAAAATATGAAAATGGGGTCTATTCCCGTTTGGCTACTGTTTTAAGACCCTGGGCAGACCCTCTACGCGATCGCGTGGGGTCTGCTGTGAGAACTGGCCCCCATTGGCCTTCACGATCGCGTGCCTATGGACGCGTTCACACAAGGTTGTCCTAAGTTCCCTGACCAACCCCCTCCTAAGCTATGCGTTCGCGTACAAGGGGTGGCGTTCACATAGGGCAGCCTCCAAGTGCTCTGCGTTCGCACCCCGACCTATGTGTTCGCATAGAAAAAACCCAGCCCCAGCCCCGTTTACCCTTCACGTTCGCGTGGGTGACCACGTGTTCTCATAGCACAAAGTACCAAACACCAGATACAACAATTACACTAGATTTTTCAAAGTCCAAACCACTCCGGCACCTGTCCGAAACATACCCCAGCCCTCGGAGGATCCAAACCAAACATGTACACAACCTTAAAAACATCCTACGAACTTACTCGTGCGATCAAATGGCCAAAATAACATCTTAAACAACGAATTCAACATGAAATCAAAGGAAAATCTCAAGAACTTTCAAAGATTCAGATTTCACAATTACGGGTCCAAATCACGTCAAATGACCTCCGTTTCTTACCAAATTTTACGGGCGCAACTAAAATATCATATTAAATCTGTACTAGGCTCCAGAACCAAATACGGACCCGATACCATCAATTTCAAATATAATCAAATTTCCAAAAACTCTTATAATTTCAGTAAAATAATTTCTTTCAAAAATTTATTTCTCGGGCTTAGGACCTCGGAATCCATTTCTGGGCATATGCCCAAGTCCCATATTTTCCTACGGACCCTCCGGAATCGTCAAATCATGGGTCCAGGTCCATTTACCCATAATATTGACCGAAGTCAACTCAAATTCAATTTTTAAGGAAAAATTAGCATTTTCCTTAGTTTTTCATATAAAAGCTTTCTGGATATACGTCCGGACTGTGCACGCAAAATGAGGTGAGATAAAAGAAGGTTTTCAAGGTCTCAGAACACAATTTTTGACTTCTAAAATAGGAGATGACCTTTTGGGTCATCACAATCACGAAATAACTATGCGATCGCATAATGGACCGCAAAACGACCTTCAAAATTTGACATTTTCCCTGCTCAACTCTGCAATGATTATGCGGCCCACAAAACGGTTCTGTGGTCGCGAAACAGACCGCAAAATTGCCTTCTCCTTAAAAATGTTTCCATCATCTCCTCAGTGCATTATTCAACCCAAAAAGTCCGTAGGCACCACAAAACTTCATATTCCTTGGCGAAAGTTTACTGGGCCTTATATTATATACTTAAGAATGGATTAAAAATACTTACCCAATGGTTTGGTATGAAAATCTCTCCACAAATGATAAACAAAGGCTAAGTTAAGATGCACATGTTGCATTTACGACATGGGGTTCGCAAATGCGACCTCCAAAAATGTGTTCAAAGCACCACAAATGCGGCCCATGACAAACCCAACAATTATTGCATTTGCCATCAAAAGCCTCGCAAATGTGAAGCCATATACCAAACAACCAGTGGCAAAAATGACCTAAATCATCGCATTTGCGATAAATTACCAACTTCCCCAAGTTCGCAAAAGCGAGAAGAGACTTGAAAATGTGACTATTTCCTTGCAAAGGCGAGGACAACACACCAACAGTAATCTGAACCTTACAACAACCTCTATGCAACGCGTGCGAAACTTACCCGAGCCCTTGGGACTACAAACCAAACCTCTACACAAGTACTTAAACATCATAAGAACTTGCATGCACGATCAAAATACCAAAATAACATCCGAAACCACGAATCAGACACCAAAAACACATGAAAATCATTATAAAACTCAAGAACTTCTAAAAAAAAAACCACGCGTCCGACTCGGATCAAACCAATTCGGAATGACACCAAACTTTGGATACAAGTTCCAAATGACAAAATAGACCTATTCTATGTCCCAAAATAAAAACCCGAACTCGATATCCATAAATAAACATAGAAAAATTCTAAACCTTTAAATTGCCAACTTTCATCAAAAAGTTTCAAATTAACCTAGGAACCTCTGAATCCAATTACATGAAAATGCCTAAGTTCAAAATCACCCTTCAGACCTAACAGAACCATAAAAACTCCAATCCTAGATCAAATACGTAAAAGTCAAACTCGATCAACTCTTCCAACTTGAAGGTTTTAAAATGAGAATTATTCTTCCAAATCGATCCCAAATTGCTTGAAAACCGACAATGACCATACACGCAAGTCATTATACATAATATGAAACTATTCAAGACCTTAAACCACTGAACGAAATACTAACGCTCAAAATGACATGTTGGGTTGTTACAATAACCGACCTCAAGTACTCAGTAAGCATCAATATTAACCTCAACGAAGTAGTTGCGAAATTTAGTCAATATATACTCACTTTATTTAACTTGTATAGTTCAGAAGCATATACAAAAATAGGAAAACAACCAAAGAGCAACAAATATTAATAATAAGGTGAACAACTGAAGTAGAAGATAAAAATCATGTTTTCTCAAATATCATGATGAAAAGCATATATCAGTGCACCGAATTTGCATATAAAGGAGATATGTACCAAGCATGATTTGTTTAAATGCTTCTAAATGAGTCTAGAATGTCTATGCAACCCGACCAGTCGTTTTGCGTTACCGAACCCCGTTCCCCTAAATGAAACTCCTCATAGAGATTTATTTTGATCTATGAATTGCGGGGCGGGTGGTCCGGGATTCGAACGTGTTTAGAGCAGTAAAGGAACACTTAGTTCCTTAAGGTTAGCCTTTCTGGACAAGTTTGACTTCGGTGAAAATTTTGAGTAAACAACCTCAGAATTGAGTTTTGACGGTTCCGGTAGCTTCGTCTGATGATTTCGGACTTGGGCGTATGTTCGGAATGGGTTTTGGATGACCCAGGAGAGTTTCAGCGCCCAATATCGAAATAAGAGTTTACTTAAGTTCATATTATGGTTTGGGACGTATTTTTGTGTTATCGAGGTCCGAACAGAATTATGACACCGGGAATAGTTCCATTATGACATTTATGATTTGCCTACAAAATTTGGGGTCATTCCGAGTAGTATAGGTTGGTTTGGCTCATTGTTAGCGAATTCAAGAAACTTAAAGTTCCTAAGTTTGATTCTAAGGGTTTTGAGGTGTGATTTTGAGTTTTAGCATTGTTGTGGGTGTTCTGAAGGCTTGAGCAAGTTCGTATTATCATTTGGGACTTGTTGGTATATTTGGACAGGGTCTCGGGTGGGCCCAGGTGCCTCTCAGGCACCAAACGAGGCCAAAAACTAGCTGAAGCAGTTGCTGGTGCACCTGATCTGGTGTGACCGCAGGTGTGGTTCCCAGTCGCAGGTGTGAGACTGCTCCTGCGGTCCCAGCCTCGTAGGTGCGACCCACAGGTGGGCTGCCCAGTTCCAGGTGCGGGCCCTTTCTCGCAGGTGTGGAGCCACAGGTGAGGACTCCTGTCCGCAGGTGCGAGCCCAAACCCTTGTCCCATTTTCCGCAGGTGCGAGACCGCATGTGCGGTCCTTGAGCCGCCGGTGCGGAACCACTGTAGGCAGTGTGTTCTTTTAAAGCACGGGAAATGTTCATTTTTCTCCATTTTTCTTCCACCATTGTCGACCTAGAGATCTTGGGAAAGGGCCAATCCACCTAGCTACTGAAAGGTAAGTAAATTCTACCCTAAAGTTAGTTAATGCATGAATTCCTAGTTGAATTTAACTACCTAATTAGTGAAAAATTAAGGATTTGGGTAGTAACCTAGGACTTCTGAGAATTTAGAGAATTACCCGTGAATTGGCTATAAAATCATACAAAAATCATATATTAACGATCCTTAGGTTATGGGTGAGTGTTTCTTTTGAGAATTTTTGGAATCCGAGCATGCGGGCCCGGGGGTGGATTTTGGGATTTCTTCAAGAATGATGTATTGACTAAATAAGTAGGAGAATTCCATGCCTCGAGTATAATTTGATATATTTGTATAACATTGGCTAGTTTCGAGTCCTTGGGTGACGAGTTTGGAGTTTCGGGCACGTTCTTGGTCCGGAAAGTAGATTCGACACGAGGTGAGTCTCCTTTCTAACCTCGTAAGAGAGAATTGTCCCCATAGGTGATTTAAATGCTATGTGTGATGTTTGTGGGGGCTATGTACGTACAAACTGACGAGAGTCCGTACGTAGCGACTATTATTATTATGTCCGGGTAGTTAGGCCCACATCATGCCTTGTGTTCTTCCTCGTAATGAATTATATGTTATGAATTCACGTGATATGTAGCATTGTTTCCCTAAGATTTATGGAATTTGATAATATGAAGGAGTTGATTATGGAAAGTAATTATTAAAGAATATTGTGTGTGCATGTGACCACTTCACAATTTACATTCCGCGAGTGGTGTGTGATTTCCCCCACTCTCATGGGAGTGGGCCGTATGCCATGGCGAATTGAAAGATACACTTATGGTTTAGGCCGTTCGACCCTCGACAGTGCTTAGATACGATTATTTTATGGCAAAGATGCACTTATGGTTCGGGCCGTTAAACCATCGGCAGTGCATAGATATGGGTACTTTATGGCAAAGTTGCACTTATGGTTTGGGCCGTTCGACCCTCGGCAGTGCACATATATGATTATTTTTATGGCTCAGGCCGGTTGTCCTTATCCTGTATGCGCATGATAAATTGTTACTGAATTTACGGATATTGATTTGACAGATATTTGGGGGAAGATGAAGTAGTAATTGTTTATTTACTTTCAATATTTACTTGGATTTCAGTGCCTTATATATTTGCTGCTTCACTACCTTTACATGCCTACCGTTTTCATCATATTCTGTTAAATTATATTGTTGGACCTTAGTGAGTGTCAAGTCGACCTCTCGTCACTACTTCTTCGAGATTAGACGGGATACTCACTGGGTAATTATATATTTATGTACTCATGCTACACTTCTATACTTAATTGTACAGGCTCTGAGGCTGGTGCATCTGGTTCCCAGACCGGAGCTTGATTCTGATTATAGTCGGACCTAACTTCACGGTGAGCTGATTCTCCTAGCGATCTCCGGCAACACCATTGAGTTTTTTTTATCTTATTTCCCGTATATTTCTTTCAGACAGTGAGACTGTATATTATATCTTTTGTATATTCTGTTAGTATGCCCGTAAGACTTGTGATACTAGTTCCTGGAACACACGTGGTAGTTATTATGGATTACGGGTCTGTATATATATTGTCTCACGCCTCCTTATGACCGCTTTTGATTAAAACTGTCTAATTATGCTTTTCGATTTATGTTTTAAGCTTTAAAAATGTAACGACCCGGCCGGCTGTTTCGAGAATTTAGCCCATTTTCCCCCGTTTCTTCTTCATTTTATGTGGTTCAACTTCATTTATATGTGTTGGGTCGGTTGGTTCGGGTTAAGAGTGGTCATGGTGAGCATTGAGGCAATTAGTCACTCAAGGTAGCCTAATAGTTGATAAAGTCAACTGAGAATTCACTTATTGGTAAACCACCTCGGAATGCGGATTTTATGGCTTGGATAGCTTCGTTAGGTGATTTGGGACTTAGGAGTGTGTTCAGAATATTTTGTGATGTCTGGTGTAGAATTAGGCTTGAATTGGTGAAAGTTAGTTTTTGGCGATTTCTGGTCGGTAGTGGAAAATAGGCTGTCGGAGTCGGAATGGAATTCCGGAAGTTGGAGCAGGTTCATAATGTCATTTTGGATATGTCTGCAAAATTTCAGGTCCATCGGAGGTGTTTTGGTTGGTTTTGGCGTAGTTGGCAAAATTTGGAAGTTTCAAAGTTCATAGGCTTGAATTTGATGTAAATTTGGTGTTTTCGTGTTGTTTTTGGTGTTTCGAAGGCTCGACTAAGTTTGAATGATGTTATGGGGTGTGTTGGTATGTTTGTTTGAGGTCCCATGGGCCTCGGGTGTGTTTCGGATGGTTAACGGATCGATTTTTGGTTTTGGAACTTGGCTGGTTTGCTGGTGTTTCTACAGTAGAGTTTTACTCTATGCGTTCGCGGAGGGGGGCTCACATTCGCATAGAGTCTTTTTTGGAAGGGGACCAGTTTTTCTATGCATTCGCGGGCGAAGGGGTGCGAATGCGGAGCGTTGAGCTGGGTGGTCATCGCGATCACGGGGGTGGGTGTGCGTTCGCGAAGAGTAGTTTGGGGGAGCTGAGATTTTATTCATCACGTTCGCGAAGAGGAGGACGCAAACGCGGAGGTCTGAGTGAAGTATTCATAGCATTCGATTCCAAGGGCACGTGTTCGCGAAGAAGAGTGGGGGGTTGGGGACCCCCAGGGGTGTTGGTCTATGCGTTCGCGTGGATAGATACGCGTTCGTGATGGGAAAGTCGGGTAAAGCATTGCATTCGCGATGCTGTTGAGGCGTTCGCGTAGGGTTAAGAGAAGAGGGAGCCAATTTGTGCTTCACGAACGCGGTCCTAGCGACGCGTTCGCGATGAAGAAAAATGAGCTGGGCAGAAAGTTTTTAAGTTCTAATCGGGGGTTTTTGGCCATAACTCAATATTCCATTAGAGAGCTCCGGAGAAGGAGGATTTGGACGAGATTTTTAGTGGGATTCTTGTGTTAAGTGTTCTTCAATCATTTTTGGTTTAATTTCATAAATTTGTCTTGATTTTCACCATGCAATTTGAGGAATTAAGTAGAGAATTTGGGAAAAATGTGAGGAAAGATTTGGAAATTTCTTTTGGTAATTTTAGTGGGCAATTATGGTCCGATTTTGATGTTCTTGGTATGTACGGACTCGTGGGAGGATAAGGGTTCTTGTGATGTAATTTTTATGAGATTTCGAGACGTGGTCCTGGGGCTCGGGTTTGGCCGAATTTCGAGATTCTTGCATAAATTGATAATTTTCGATTGGGTTGTGTTCCTTGAGTATATGTTGATGATGTTGAACTGGTTTTGGCTAGATTCGGAGCAATCAGGAGCCAATTGAGGGGCAAAAGCATAGCAGACTAGTGTTGTGGACCGCTAGAGGTAAGTAATGGTTATAAATCTTGTCCTGAGGGTATGGAACCCCGTACTACATATTTTCTTACCGATTTTGGAATGGCGCACATGTGGGATGACGAGTATGTGGCGCGTACTGATTTTTGGATTGGAATAGGTCCTCTTCGCAGAAACTAATGAGTTGCATATTTACTCAACACCTTATGTTAAATTATGTTCTAAAGTTTTGTGAAATATTTAGGCTATAAGTCGTGTTGGGGCCTCGTGCCGACCTGTTTAGACCCTTTGAGGGATTTTTACTGCTGTTTTCCTCTCTATTCATTGATGATTTTACTCAACATCATGGTGCATACTATTTTCTTTGAAACTCAGCCTGATTTACACTACATGAGCATTAAAAATGATGTTTTCGGGTCGAGTACCCTGTTTTAGTAATTCGCCTGAGGGCATTTTTGAGTGGTTCCACCGAGTGTGGCCGAGGGCCAAGAGTGATGGTGAGGTGCTAAGTGATATTAGCGCTTGGGCTGAAGGAGCCCTTCCGGAGTCTGTACACACCCCCAGCGAGCGCACCGAGTGCGAGTGGCGAGTGATTGGGAGGCATGAGTGACTGTGAAGTGCTGAGTGATTGTGAGGTTCTGAGGGATTTTGAGGCATGCCCGAGGAGCTGATTATGAAACATGTTTTTGCCCGAGGGGCTACTATGATTTTTCTACATTCATTTGCATACCAAATCCTTTGTTTTAAAGTTGTTAAAAATGTGCATTCTTTAGAGGACTTTTTATGAAGTTGATTTTTAAGACATGATGATTTCGTATATCTATGTTATACTATTGGAAAGTAAGGACTTTTATGAAGTTGATTTTTAAGACATGATGATTTCGTATATCTATGTTATACTATTGGAAAGTAAGACTGTGTATATTGTGACTTGATGACATTGATTTTATGTGTTTCTTGATGCTCATACCTGATTTATTTTCATTACTACTGAGTTGGCGTACTCACATTACTCCCTGCACCTTGTGTGCAGATTCAGGTGTTAGGGCAGGGTGAGCTGTCTATCTGTTCCAGAGATCCTCGGAGGTTTGCGAGGTAGCTGCATGCGTCCGCAGTCCTGCTCCCTCTCATGCTTACTATTATAGTACTTATTTTTGTGGAGTTTTATATTTAATGTAGAGGCTCATGACCAGTGACTCCGGGTTCTCGGGGGTTGTATTTAAATGTCCAGTATAGATTTATCTGTTTATAAATGTTTAAAGGAAACTTTTATGGGAATTTCTTATGATTTGAGTGAAGTTTTGGCTGGCCTAGTTCCATGATAGGCGCCATCACGACTGGCCTGGATTTGGGGTCGTGACAGATTGGTATCAGAGCGCTAGGTTACATAGGACTCATCGGTCAAGAGCAGGTTTAGTATAGTCTTGCGGATCGGTACAGAGACGTCTGTACTTATCTTCGAGAGGCTGCAGAACCCTTAGGAAAAACCTCATATTTTTAAAATTCTTGTCGTGCGAATCCATTGTATTCAACCAAGAGCGTAACTCTTGAATTCCTTCCATGTATTCGAACGCGCAGGAGAGCGCTTGGTATCAGTTGTGCATCGATGACTTGTGGCTTCCATGGATGAGATATGGTTTTGGCATGTTGGTAATGGGTAAGTCTGGAGGACTTGAGGCCGAATTCATTCTATGGCTTGACTGCTGAGATTTTTGTTGTGTGGGCACATGTAACTGGGGACTTGTATGACCGTTCGTGTTCTTATTGATGAGAATTGGTGACTAGATGCCTATGTGGTGGGTGTGAATTGATGGTTAGACGTGTTCAGACTGTGAAATATGTCGAAATGGTTGGCTAGAAATGTGGTAATATTTATTGAGTGTTTGATTTCTGTCTCGAATTGGTATATGGCCTGAGTTCTGAGTATGTTGGAAGACCTCTCATGTTGTGTAGTTATGGATTGAAGCGGATTTCTTTGTTGGGTTATGAGTTCCTGGCAATGTCTTTTGAGTTGATCGTTTGCCCAGTAACATTCATGTATTTGATTGACGGTGTATTCCAGCCGTATTAGTGCTCCTTGTCATTGTATTCATTGATAGTGTCCTGGCATATTCGCGTAGCCGGGAGTAGAATACTCAGTATCTGAGGATGGCATTATAAGGATTCAGGGAGGAAAGGCTCTATTCCAATTCTCCGAGTATGAAGTTTGGCTCAGTTCAGTAGCATTATTGGGACACGTGGTGTCCGGTGAGGGTATCCATGTGGTCAGTCATGTGTGGGTAGAGCTTCCAGAAGCTCGAGAGTTCTGTGACCGCTTCTCTAGAGTTAGTTCTGCCATCGGCTTCAGGTTTTTACCGCGTATTGTGATTCCTCGAGGGTATGCGTTGGTTGTGTTTAGATGCAGGAAGGTGTAGTGATTGCGTGATAGTTTTGGTCTTCAGAAGTGTATGGAGAGATAGCAATTGAGGCACAGCGAGAAGGGGTATCTCCTGCGGGTTGTCCCAGGGCGTGTGGTCCCTATATAGTTCTGTAATAAGTTCTCTTCTACCAGTAAAAGATATATGTTGTAATTGGAGTTTAGGTCGCTCGTGGAAGTGGGAGCGACTATGGCAATGGTGGATACAAGATTGGAAATTGACTTGAGTGTTAGATGGTTTGAGTCATATAATCTTATGAAGGATTTAGTTGAATCCCACCACAACATGGTGGTAGTGATAATGTGTGGGCATAGTCTTGTTTGTCTTGATCCTTGGCTTTGAGCCAAGTGGGGGAGTTCGTTATTGATAAGTTGATTACGTGATTATGTGTGGTATTGGTCACAGTTTGAGGTATATTGGTAAATCAATCATGACCTACAGGTATGGGGTCTGGGAATGTCATGAGTAAGGGAAATTTCTTCGATATAGATTGTAGTGTACTTGTTTGGGTAATTGGGTTCTACTGAAGGATTTAGTGGAAATTGTGAAAGGTGTAGTGTGCGCGGTGTATGAACTTGCATGTGGTTTCAAGTGAGTGGATCACTTTCCTAGTATGTTAGTGTGCAAACAAATCAGGTCGATTATGTCTATTTGGTCAGTTTGATTGAGATTTACGTTAGAGGATGTCAAGACTTGTGGTATTCTACATATCGGTATCAGGAAGGTGAAGGTAATGGCGTTAGATTCGCAGAAGTCTCTTCAGGGTGAGTTTTTCTAATGTGGTGCATTTGGGGATAATTGAGGGAGTATTCAGTCGCTTATAAGCCTTAGACTGTATGGTTTTGTGCTTGGGTCGCGTGTGGTGAGTTTGGGTTGCAAATTTGTGGTATTACGGCAGGAAGAAGTATCAATTTGAAGGTAAGTCAGGAGAAACCTGGGTATATAGGGCGACTTGGTAGTAGGTCGGATCGACATGGTAAGGGATACGATTAGTTCTTTGGGTATTCATAAGGTGACGAGTTTTTCGGGTGTTTCTTAGCAATGCTCTTGGATTTTTGGTGGTCTGCGTAGTTTGGTTGAGATAGAAGAGTTCAGTCCTGATGGTTTGGTGTTGTGCAAATGGGATTTCAGATAATTCTGGATGGTTTCTATAGAGGTTTAGGGTGCATATTTTCTTATGGCGTGTAGTGAGTTTGTTTCAAATTGGATCCAATGGGAGTTCTTGTCTAGTTGGGCACGTAGTTTCTCGTGGCTTAGAAGGGACCATGGAGTTCCCGTATTTTTCTTAGGTTGGCATGGCGTGTGCGATATGTTGGGTGGAGTTGAGATTTGCATATGTGAGGTCACGGTTCGGTTCTGAAAGGAAGGTCATAAATTCTTAGGCAACATGGGCAGTTTCAGATGACTAGGTAGATGATATCACTAATGAGTGCGACTTGATGAGGGTATTTATTTCAGAAAGAGCAATGTGTTTGAGTTAAGGGTACTTCATTGGTATCGCGGCGCCCTATTTTTGGATCGACTGTTGATATTCAAGGTTTCTTGGCGAATGGAAAAATTATAGGGGTATTCCCGTGGAATGAATGAGTATTTGGGATGTGCTATGTATTCGAGCGGTGGAGTCGTGATCAGATATGGTAATCCGTACGTTTCATGGATTTTGAGACTGAGATTTCTCATAAACGGGATATTTTGTGGAAGTAAACTATGAAGAGGCAAGCTAAGCTAGTCGGATGTTAGTATGTATCATGATTCTGTCATTATGAACTTTTTGGTAAGTTGTCTATCTGTTGTGGGTGATCAGAGTTAATTTAGGGTCACTGGTAGGCTAATATGGGTGCATGTCCTGCACCGGGTCGGAATTGTTGGCTCCGAACTCCTATTATTGAGAAAGGTACCATTCGATTGTGATTGATTTGTTCATGTTTTGGAGTGATCTATAAGTTACCCTTCGGTGTTGCAAGGAGTGGTGATTATTGGTTATATGCACATATGGTGACGGTAATTGTTAATGGCAGGATAGTCCTCTCGTGAGGATCTTTTATATAATTTGATTGAATTAGGAAGTTGCTTGTAAGTGCACAAGTTGCACAGGTTTGGGCTTCGAATTGTATCGATGTGTCGAATGGTTAGTGTCATGTTATCAGGGTGGTTGTGATGGACGAGAGGAGGTCAATGGACCTGGAATGAATATTTTCGGAAATTTCTACAGCATAGTTGGGAGGATATATATATCGGAAGTCGGCTTAGAAATCTGCTATAATTCCTGTTTGGGAAGAGAGAGTTTCATGTATGGATGATCGGACGAATGGTTGTTAGTTCTATGTGCTTCTTTCTTCATTGGCAGTGTATGGAAGTGTTAGAGCGAAGAATTTCTTGATAAGAGGTGGTGTACCGATATCAGATTGTTCTGAGCAGTTATTATGGTTAAAGAGTTATTGCTATGAGTGTTTGAGTCACGCGGTGTATTATGTGATTTGATCTGGGGTACGTATATGGCTTGATTCAGCATGTTCAGGCTTGTTCAGTTTATAGTTATGGAAATTTTGATCTTATATATCATTTCAGAAGTGGGAAATTGGTTCTAAGGTTATGGGCCAGGATTTGGATTTCGAATTTTCCATGGTATGGTTCTATTGGACCTATTGGGATAGGGTGACGTGGGATCACCCCTGGTATGTGCATGGTAAGATGCGTAACAGTTTGTTAGTGTTGGAGAACAACTCTTGGCACGTTCGAGGACGAACGTATGTTTAAGTGAGGGAGGATATAACGACCCGGCCGGTCGTTCCGAGAATTTAGCCCCGTTTCCCCTGATTCTACTTCATTTTATGTGGTTCCACTTCATTTATATGTGTTGGGTCGGTTGGTTCAGGTTCAGAGTGGTCATGGTAAGCATTGAAGCAATTAGTCTCTCAAGGTAGCCTAATAGTTGAGAAAGTCAACTGAGAGTTGACTTATTGAAAATGACCTCGGAATGCAGATTTTATGGCTTGGATAGCTTTGTTAGGTGATTTGGGACTTAAGAGTGTGTTCAGAATATTTTTGTGATGTCTGGTGTAGAATTAGGCTTGAATTGGCGAAAGTTAGTTTTTGGCTATTTCCGGTCGGCAGTGGAAAATAGGCTATCAGGGTCGGAATGGAATTCCAAAAGTTGGAGCAGGCTCGTACTGTCATTTTGGATATGTCTGCAAAATTTCAGGTCAATCGAAGGTATTTTGGCTGGTTTTGGCATAGTTGGCAAAATTTGGAAGTTTCAAAGTTCTTAGGCTTGAATTTGATGTAAATTTAGTGTTTTCGTGTTGTTTTTGGTGTTTCTAAGGCTCGACTAAGTTTGAATGATGTTATGGGATCTGTTGGTATGTTTGGTTGAGGTCCCGAGGGCTTCGGGTGTGTTAAGGATGGTTAATGGATCGATTTTTGGTTTTGGAACTTCGCTGGTTTGCTGATGTTTCTACAACAAAGTTTTACTCTATGCGTTCGCGGAAGGGGGCTCGCGTTCGCATAGAGTGTTTGGTGGAAGGGGGCCAGTTGTTCTATGCGCTCGCGGGCGAAGGGGTGTGAACGCGGAGTGTTGAGCTGGGTGGTTAACACGAACGCGGGGGTGTGTGCGCGTTCGTGAAGAGTAGTTTGGGGGAGCTGAGATTTTATTCATCGCGTTCGCGAAGAGGAGGACGCGAACACGGAGGTTTGAGTGAAGTAGTCATCGTGTTCGCTTTCAAAGGCCCACGTTCGCGAAGAAGAGTGAGGTGTTGGGGACCCTCAGGGGTGTTGGTCTATCTGTTCGCGTGGATAGGTACGCGTTCGTGGTGGGCAAGTCGGGTAAAGCATCGCGTTCGTGATGCTGTTGACGCATTCGCGTAGGGTTAATAGAAGAGGGATCCAGTTGGTGCTCGCGAACGCGGTCCTAGTGACACGTTCGCGATGAAGAAAAATGAGCTGGGCAAAAAGTTAAGTTCTAATCGGTGGGTTTTGGCTATAACTCAATATTCCATTAGAGAGCTCGGGAGAAGGAGGATTTGGACGAGATTTTCAGTGGGATTCTTATCGTAAGTGTTATTCAATTATTTTTGGTTTAATTTCATGAATTTGTCTTGATTTTCACCATGCAATTTGAGGATTAAGTAGAGAATTTGGGAAAAATGGGAGGAAAGATTTAGAAATTTCTTTTGGTAATTTTAGTGGGCAATTGTGGTCCGATTTTGATGTTCTTGGTATGTACGGACTCGTGGGAGGATAAGGGTTCTTGTGATGTAATTTTTATCGTATTCCGAGATGTGGGCCCAGGGCTCGGGTTTGGCCGAATTTCGAGATTCTTGCATAAATTGTTAATTTTCGATTGGGTTGTGTTCCTTGAGTATATGTTGATGATGAACTATTTTTGGCTAGATTCAGAGCAATCGAGAGCTAATTTGAGGGGCAAAAGCATAGAGGACTAGTGTTATGGCCCGGTAGAGGTAAGTAATGGTTATGAATCTTGTCCTAAGGGTATGGAACCCCAAACTGCATATTTTCTTACTGATTTTGGAATGGCGCAGATGTCGGATGACGAGTATGTGGCGCGTACTGATTTTTGGATTGAACTAGGCTCTCTCCGCGGCAACTAATGAGTTGCATATTTACTAAAAACCTTATGTTAATTTATGTTCTAAAGGTTTGTGAAATATTTGGGCTATAAGCCGTGTTTGGGGCCTCGTGCCGACCTGTTTATACCCTTTGAGGGTTTTTTACTGCTGTTTTCCTCACTATTTGTTGATGATCTTACTCAGTATCATGGTGCATACTGTTTTATTTGAAACTCAGCCTTATTTACACTACATGAGCATTAAAATGATGTTTTCGGGTCGAGTACCCTATTTTACTAATTCGCCTGAGGGGCTTTTCGAGTGGTTCCACCGAGTGTGGCCGAGGGCCCAGAGTGATGGTAAGGTGCTGAGTGATATTAGCACTTGGGCTGAAGGAGACCCTCCGGAGTCTGTACACACCCCCAGTGAGCGCACCGAGTGCGAGTGACGAGTGATTGGGAGGCATAAGTGACTGTGAGGTGGTGAGTGATTGTGAGGTGCTGAGGGATTGTGAGGCATGCCCGAGGGGTTGATTATGAAACATGTTTTTGCCCGAGGGGCTACTATGATTTTTCTAAATTCATTTGCATACCAAATCCTTTGTTTTAAAGTTGTTAAAAATGTGCATTCTTTGAAGGACTTTTTATGAAGTTGATTTTTAAGACATGATGATTTCGTATATCTATGTTATACTATTGGAAAGTAAGGCTGTGTATATTGTGACTTGATGACATTAATTTTATTTGTTTCCTGCTGCTCAGACCTTGATTTATTTTCATTACTACTGAGCTGGCGTACTCACATTACTCCCTGCACCTTGTGTGGAGATTCAGGTGTTAGGGCAGGGTGAGCTGTCTATCTGTTCTAGAGATCCTTGGAGGTTTGCGAGGTAGCTGCATGCGTCCGCAGTCCTGCTCCCTCTCTTGCTTACTATTATAGTACTTATTTTCATCGAGTTGTATATTTAATGTAGATGCTCATGACCAGTGACTCCGGGTTCTCGGGGGTTGTATTTAAATGTCCAGTATAGATTTATCTGTTTATAAATGTTTAAAGGAAACTTTTATGGGAATTTCTTATGATTTGAGTGAAGTTTTGGCTGGCCTAGTTCCATGATAGGCGCCATCACGACTGGCCTGGATTTGGGGTCGTGACAAAAAAACTTTGTATATGTTGAAATGTTTAATCAAATAAGAAAGAACCCTTGGTAAATTGAGTGTTGGCTTGCCCGACCCCACTGTTGGGTGCCATCACGACCTGAGTTAGGATTTTGGGTCGTGACAACATGGTATTAGAGCACTAGGTTCACGTAAGTCTCACGAGTCACGGGAAAACCCAATAGAGTCTTGCGGATCAGTTCGGAGACATCTGTACTTATCTTCAGGAGGTTATAGGGTGTTAGGAAACCTCTCTTTATTCTTATTCTATCGTGCAACCGATGGTTTACTAAATCTCATTATTCTATTCTCTCACAAATGGTGATGACGCGTGCATCTGATGTTCCAGACCCAGGAGGGGCCGCTACCCCCGTTGTCTGAGGACGTGGCAGAGGTCGGGGGAGGGCATCAACCCAAGGTCGGGGATGAGGGCGTCCCAGAGCTCTTCCGGTTGCACCACTACTAGAGGATCCTATCATAGAGGAGTAGGACGAGGTGTCCCCAGAAGATCCTGCTCCAGTAGATTTCATGACGGCGCCAGGCTTCCAGGAGGTCATGGGACGTATGATGAGATTTATGGACACTATGTTCTAGGCTGGTTTATTTCCAGCATATCCTGCTGCTTCTCAGGCGGAAGGGGGAGTCCAGACCCCTAATACCTAGGCTGCAGGCCGGACAACAGCATTAGATCATACCTCGGGTACACTGCCCGAGGGTGAGGTCTAGCCTGTAGTAGCAGCACCTGAGCCCAGAACAGCTGCGGACGACGATCCACAGAAGTTATTGGACAGATGGATTCGATTTCACCCTCCAGTCTTCGAGGATGAGTGAGGCGAGGATGCCCATGATTTCTCTGATAGGTGCAGGGAAAGACTGCACAACATGAGGATACTAGAGTCCCATGGAGTGGATTTCACTACCTTCCAGTTGGAGGGCAGAGCTCGTAGGTGGTGGTAGTCTTATATTCTCAGTAGGCCAGCAGATTCTTCTCCTGTCACTTGGGAGCAGTTCATGCACATGTTTCTGGATAGATATATCCCACCCTATGATAGGGAAGAGTTGCGGTATCAGTTTGAGCGGCTAGAGCAGAGACAGATGTCAGTGACAGATTATGAGGTCAGATTTTCAGAGTTGTCTCGCCATGCACTCATGATACTACCTACTGATGGAGAGAGGGTGCAGAGATTCGTGGCCGGGTTGCATCCAGGTATTAGGGCCACCATGGCCTGAGAGGGGGAGATGGGTACTCCTTATCAGCTCGTGGTAGAGATTGCTCGCAGGATCGAGGGGTATCGGTGGAGGAGTAAAGAGCAGGGACAGCAGGACAAGAGGGATAGATTCTCCGTAGATTTCAGAGGTGCCCCAGTTAGGACCAGAGGTCAATTTAGAAGTAGTCAGCCCAACAGGCCTTCATATTTAGCACCTCCACCACTTCCCCGAGGTGTTCCAGCGAGGCCTCATTTCAGCACCATGACAGAGTGTTCCTACTGTCCTCCAGCCATTCAGAGTTCACCAAATGGTTATCCCAGTCATCCGAGATCCTCCAACCCCTACTTCAGTTCTATGCCACAGGGCTCACATCGCCCTCTGGCCATTCAGGGTTCTTCTTCGGGGTAGCAGACTATGGTACCTAGAGGTTGTTACGAGTGTGGGGAGCCAGGTCATATGAGGAGGCATTGTCCCAGGTTTCGGGGCAAGGCCATGCAACATGGTTATCAGCCGATGGGTCAAGCACCAGCAGTCCGGCCACCTAGAGGTGGAGGACAGGTCAGCAGGGGTCGTCCTAGGGGTGGAGGCGAGTCAGAGGGAGGTCAGGCAGCTCCTTTTCACTCTGTTGGAGCTCAGTTGTCCGGTACTCCAGCTAGATTCTATGCCATTCCGGCCAGATCAGATGCAGTGGCTTTAGACGCGGTGATCACATGTATTATCTCAGTATGTGGTAGAGAGGCTTCAGTATTATTTGATCCAGGATCCACCTATTCATATGTTTCAACATTATTTCCTCATTTTCTGGATGCTCCTCACTAGTCCTTGGGTTCTCCTATATATGTGTCCACTCCTGTGGGCGATTTTGTGGTGGTAGACCGGATCTATCGGTCTTGTGTGATCACATTCTGTGGATTTGAGACCAGAGCGGACCTTTTATTGCTCGGCATGGTCGATTTTGAGGTTATTCTAGGCATGGATTGGCTATCTCCTTATCATGCTGTGCTAGATTTCCACGCCAAGACAGTTACTTTAGCCATGCCCGAGTCACCTAGGTTGGAGTGGAGAGGTTCCTCAGTTAGTGCAGCTAGCCGGGTTATTTCATTCCTTAAGGCTCGACATGTGGTCGAGAAGGGTTGTCTGGCCTATCTTGTTTATGTGTAGGACACCACCACCGAGTCTCTGATGATTGATTCAGTGCCAGTGGTTCAAGAGTTTGATGATGTATTTCCTTCAGACCTTCCAGGCATGCCTCCGGATCGAGATATTGATTTCTGCATTGATTTAGCTCCAGACACCCAACCTATATCTATTCCTCCGTACCGTATGGATCCGAAAGAGTTGAAGGAGAAACTTGAGGAGTTGTTGGCTAAGGGGTTCATCAGACCGAGTGTATCGCCGTGGGGTGCTCCAGTTCTATTCATGAAGAAGAAGGATGGGTCCATACGGATGTGTATTGATTACTGCCAGTTGAACAAGGTCACCATTAAGAACAAGTATCCCTTGCCGTGCATCGATGATTTTTTTGACCAGTTGTAGGGTGCTCGGGTGTTTTCTAAGATTGATTTGAGATTGGGATACCATCAGTTGAAGATTCGGTCCTCGGATGTTCTGAAGACAACTTTCCGTACGGGATATGGCCACTATGAGTTCCTGGTGATGTCCTTTGGCTTGACAATGACCCAACAACATTCATGGACTTGATTAACAGGGTGTTCAGGCCGTATATTGATTCCTTTGTCATTGTCTTCATTGATGACATTTTGATCTACTCACGTATCCTGGGGGAGCACGAGCAGTATTTGAGAGTTGTGCTTCAGACTTTGCGGGAACAGAATCTATATGCTAAGTTCTCCAAGTGTGAGTTATGGTTGGTTTCCGTAGCATTCTTGGGGCATGTGGTATCCGGAGATGGTATCAAGGTTGATCCTCAGAAGATCGAGGTAGTTTAGAGTTGGCCGCGTCCTACTTCAGCTACAAAAATCAGGAGCTTTTTGGGCCTAACAGGCTATTATCATCGATTTGTGGACGGGTTTTATTCGACTGAAGCTCCATTGACTAGATTGAATCAGAAGAATGCCCCATTCCGGTGGTCTAACGAGTGTGAGGCGAGCTTTCAGAAGCTCAAGGCGGCATTGACTTCTGCACCAGTCCTGGATTGCCTTCCGGTTCTGGGATTTACACAGTATATTGCGACACTTCACGCAATGGCTTGGGGTGTGTGTTGATGCAGAAAGGGAGAGTTATTGCTTATGCTTTGGGCCAGCTGATGGTTCATGAGAAGAATTACCCTGTGCACAATTTGGAGTTGGCGGAGATTTTTCATGCTCTTAAGATTTGGAGGCACTACTTGTATGGGGTGTCCTGTGAGGTTTATACAGACTACTGCAGCTTGCAACACTTGTTAAAGCAGAGAGATATTAATATGAGGTAGCGCAGATGGCTTGAGCTATTGAAGGATTATGATATCACCATTCCTTATCATCCGAGAAAGGCAAATGTGGTAGCAGATGCCTTGAGCAGGAAGGCAGAGAGTATGGGTAATTTGTCTTATATTGCAGTAGAGGAGAGACCTCTAGCCTTGGAAATTCAGTCCTTGGCTAATCACCTGGTGAGATTAGACCTTTCAGAGCCCCGTCGAATTCTAGCACATGTGGTTGTTCGGTCTTCGTTCTTGGGAGAGATTAAGTCACGGCAGTTCGATGATCCGTGCTTAGAAGAGCTTCGGGAGACAGTGGTACAGGGTTGTGCCAATGAGGTTACTGTTGGCGAGGATGGTGTTCTGAGACTTCAGGCCGTCTATGTGTTCCTAATGTTGATGGCCTGAGGGAGAGGATTCTAGAGGTGGCACACAGTTCTCGGTATTCTGTTCATCTTGTTGCTACGAAGATGTATCGTGATTTGAAGCATCATTACTGGTGGAGGTGGATGAAGAGGGACATTGTATAGTACGTGGCTAGGTGTCTTAATTGCCAGCAGGTGAAGTATGAGCACCAGAAGCAGGAGGCCTACTTCAGCAGATGCCCATTCCTGAGTAAAAATGGGAGCGCATCACTATGGACTTCGTGGTTGGGTTGCCTCGGACTTTTCGGAAGGTTGACGTGGTTTGGTTCATTGTGGATAGATTGACCAAATCGGCACATTTCATTCCTGTAGCTACTACATATACTTCTGAGAGGTTAGTCCAGATCTACATTCGGGAGATAGTCCTGTTGCACGGTGTGCCGGTGTCCATTATATCAGCTCGAGGTCCTCAATTCACCTCGCACTTCTGGAGAGCATCACATAGTGAGATAGGTACCCAGATAGACCTCAGCACAGCATTTCACCCTCAGACTGATGGCTATTAAGAGCGTACATTTCAGATATTGGAGGACATGCTCAGGGCATGTGTCAATTGACTTCGGAGGTCAGTGGGACCAGTTCTTTCCTTTGACCGAGTTTGCTTACAATAATAGTTATCAATCCAGCATCGAGATGGCTCCATTTGAGGCTTTGTATGGTCGGCGATGCCGTTCTCCTATCGGGTGGTTTGAGCTTGGCGAGGCTAAGTTATATGGCACCGACCTGGTGAAGTATTCTTTGGAGAGGGTAAAGTTGATTCAGGAGAGGCTCCGCACAGCGCAGTCCAGACAAAAGAGTTACGCGGATCAGAGGGCGCGTGATGTATCATTTATGGAGGAAGACAAGGTTCTATTGAAGGTCTCGCCGATGAAGGGTATTATGAGGTTCGGGAAAAAGGGCAAGTTGAGCCCGAGGTTTATAGGTCCCTTCGAGGTGTTGAAGCATGTTGGGGAGGTTGCTTATGAGCTAGCTTTACCTCCCAGTTTATCAGGAGTTCATCCGGTCTTTTATGTATCCATGCTCCGGCAGTACCACGCCGACTTCTCTCACGTGGTTGATTTCAGCACTATTCAGTTGGATGAGAGGTTGGGCTACGAGGAGGAGCCAATTGCTATTATTGATAGACAGGATTGCCAGTTGAGGTCCAAGAGAGTTTCTACGGTGAAGGTCCAGTGGAGGGGCCAACATGTCGAGGAAGCGACCTGGGAGTCCGAGGAGGACATGTGGAGCAAATATCTGCACTTATTAGCACTTCAGGTGTGATTCTAGACCCATTCGAGGACAAACGTTTGTTTAAGAGGTGGAGAATGTAACGACCCGACCGATTGTTTTGCGTTACTGGACCCCCTTCCCCTAAATGAAACTCCCCATAGCGGCTTATTATGATTTATGACTTGCGGGGGCGGGTGGTCCGGGATTCGGAAGTGTTTAGAGCAGTAAAGGAACACTTAGTTCCTTAAGGTTGGCCTTTCTGGCCAAGTTTGACTTCGGTCAACATTTTGAGTAAACGACCTCGGAATCGAGTTTCGACGGTTCCGGTAGCTTCATATGATGATTTTGGACTTTGGCGTATATTCGGAATGGGTTTTGGATGACCCGGGAGCGTTTTGGCGCCCAATATCGAAATAAGAGTTTCCTTAAGTTCATATTGTGGTTTGGGACGTGTTTTTGTGTTATCGAGGTTCGAACGGAATTTCAAGACCGAGAATAGTTTCGATATGTCATTTATGATCTGCCTGCAAAATTTGGTCTCATTCCGAGTAGTATAGGTCGGTTAGGGGCATTGTTAGCGAATTCAAGAAACTTAAAGTTCCTAAGCTTGATTATAGGGGTTTTGAGGTGTGATTTTGATTTTTAGCGTTGTTGTGGGTGTTTCGAAGGCTCGAGCGAGTCACAGTTATGATTTGTAACTTGTTGGTATATTTGGACGGGGGCTCGGGTGGGCCCAGGAGCCTCTCGGGCACCAAACGAGGCCAAAAACCAGCTGAAGTAGTTGCTGGTGCACCTGATCTGGGGTGACCGCAGGTGCGGTTGCCTAGTCGCAGGTGAGAGACCGCTACAGCCGTCCCGGCCGCGCAGGTGCGACCCCCAGGTGGGCTGCCCAGTTCTCGCAGGTGGGGGCCCTTTTTGGCAGGTGCGGAGCCGCAGGTGCGGACTCTTGCCCGCAGGTGCGAGCCCAGGCCCTTGTCCCATTTTCCGCAGGTGCGGAACCACTGTAGGCAGTGTGTTCTTTTAAAGCACGGGAAATGTTCATTTTTCTCAATTTTTCTTCCACCGTTGTCGACCTAGATATCTTGGGAAAGGTCCAATCCACCTAGCTACTGAAAGGTAAGTAAATTCTACCCTAAAGTTAGTTAATGCATGAATTCCTAGTTAAATTTAACTACCTAATTAGTGAAAAATTTAGGATTTGGGTAGTAACCTAGGACTTACGAGAATTTAGAGAATTACCCGTGAATTGGCTATGAAATCATACAAATATCATATATTAACGATCCTTAGGTTATGGGTAAGTGTTTCCTTCGAGAATTTTTGGAAGCCGAGCATGCGGGCCCGGGGGTGGATTTTGGGATTTCTTCAAAAATGATGTATTGACTAAATAAGTAGGAGAATTCCATGCCTCGAGTATAATTTGATATATTTGTATAACATTGGCTAGTTTCGAGTCCTTGGGTGACGAGTTTGGAGTTTCGGGCGCGTTCTTGGTCCGGGAAGTAGATTCGACACGAGGTGAGTCTCCTTCCTAACCTCGTAAGAGGGAATTGTCCCCATAGGTGATTTAAATGCTATGTGTGATGTTTGTGGGGTCTATGTACGTACAAACTGACGAGAGTCTGTACGTAGCGACTATTATTATTATGTCCGGGTAGTTAGGCCCACATCATGCCTTGTGTTCTTCCTCGTAATGAATGATATGTTATGAATTCACGTGATATGAGCATTGTTTCCCTAAGATTTATGGAATTTGATAATTTGAAGGAGTTGATTATGGAAAGTAATTTTAAAAGAATATTATGTGTGCATGTGAACGCTTCACAATTTACATTCCGCGAGTGGTGTGTGATTTCCCTCACTCTCATGGGAGTGGGCCGTACGCCATGGCGAATTGAAAGATACACTTATGGTTCGGGCCGTTCGACCCTCGGCAGTGCATAGATACGATTATTTTATGGCAAAGATGCACTTATGGTTCGGGCCTTTCAACCCTCGCCAGTGCATAGATATGGGTACTTTATGGTAAAGTTGCACTTATGGTTTGGGACGTTCGAACCTCGGTAGTGTACAAATATGAATTTTTTTATGGCTCAGGCCGGTTGTCCTTATTTCATATGCGCATGATAAATTGTTACTGAATTCATGGATATTGATTTGACAGATATTTGGGGGAAGATGAAGTAGTAATTGTTTATTTACTTCCAGTATTTACTTGGATTTCAGTGCCTTATATATTTGTTGCGTCACTACCTTTACATTCCTACTTTTTTCATCATATTCTGTTAAATGATATTTTTGGACCTTAGTGAGTGCCAAGTCGACCTTTCGTCACTACTTCTTCGAGATTAGATTAGATACTCACTGGGTACATATTTATATATGTACTCATACTACGCTTATGTGCTTAATTGTACATGTTCTGAGGCTGGTGCATCTGGTTGTCAGACCGGAGCTTGATTCTGATTATAGTTGGACCTGACTTCACGGTGAGCTTTTTCTCCTGGCAATCTCCGGCAGCACCATGGAGGTTTTTTTTCTTATTTCCCGTCTATTTATTTCAGACAGTGGGACTGTATATTATATCTTTTGTATATTCTGTTAGTATGTCCGTAGGACTTGTGACGCTAGTTCCTAGCACACACGTGGTAGTTATTATGGATTACGGGTCTGTATATATATTGGCTCACGCCTCCTTTTGACCGTTTTTGATTAAAACTGGCCAATTATCCTTTTCGATTTATGTTTTAAGCTTTAAAAACTTGGTATATGTTGAAATGTTTAATCAAATAAGAAAGAACCCTTGGTAAATTGAGTGTTGGCTTGCCCGACCCCGCTGTTAGGCGCCATCACGACCTGAGTTAGGATTTTGGGTGGTGACATAGACTTTACATAAAACGATATTCTCCAAGTGTCCAACACCCTGCTAATAAGTCTCATGTATACGTAAAATGCATGGAGTAGCACATGAAGATGATATGCAAGAACGATGCATGTAAGAATGCAGGAATACATATATTTCATGTCAAACCAGAAGTCTATCGGTTTCTCATGACCTACATACATATGGCCCAAGGTAATATGGGTAATCAGGCGACTCTGGAAGGGTGGATCCAATCCATGTGCCATATCCGAGCATAATAGATATATAATGAATCATCAATCCACACGGAAACACCCATCATACCAATATCCTTCTCAACCTTACTACACACACACACACAGACACAGACACATACACATATATATAAATATATATATGTATACATCAATCCACACAAAAAAATATATCATGCCAATATCCCTCTCATTATCACCATGCATATATATTAATTCGTATAAAAATACCCATTGTGCCAATATCATTCTAATCTTCATCATACGTGTACATGCGAGACTAACATGCACGATGCATTACATATCTACAAGAGTGATACTTATGCATAGTGATGTATATATGCAAGAAGTACTCGATATGCAAGGTGTATGCATATGCATAATGTATGACCACAACTATAACATATAATCCAATATATATAGCCCTTCATGTTCAAATAACATACTAAAAGCCTAAACATGATGCCTAACATACGTAATAAGGCTCAAGTAATCCTACAAATAAGTGTAGTGTGTCACAAGTAGAACATATACCAAAACAAGGCATAGAGAAACCTAAAGTTTACCCAAACATGGTACAATCTTGGTATCAATATAACGCTCGTCACCTCGCATATACGTTACCCCAAAACATGTACCATGTAACATACAAGTCCATTTTAGGAAAAAATTACTCAAGACGAGGTTAAGCAAGACATTTATATCATTCCAGACTAATTCTATTCTTCAAAATACATCCTTTCTAGTTCCAAATCTATCAAATTAGTCTGATCTATCCCAAAGAGTACTCAAGGAAATCAAATAAAGGTATGAAAATGAATTCCAAATGATAAAGACTCGATCTTTATAAGATTCTCAAAAGTCAACAAAAGTCAACTCAGGCCCACATGATCAAATCCCAAAATAAAAGTCTAATCCCGTGATCCATAATCTCACGAGTCTAAATATATGATTAGTTTCAAATCTGATTCCAAATCTGTCACGCCCCGACCCTACTGACTTTCGGCCGAGATGTTCCAGTCAAGCAAACCTACTTGATGCTTTCTACCCAACCTTACCCATGAATAATGTGAGGATGAATATCAAGGGTTAGAGAAACGAGAGCATCACGACCCCAGTTTTTCGCCTTAGGATGTTGTGATGGCACCTAGTCTATAAGACTAGGTGAGCCTAACAACAAGAGAATATGACAGAAATAAAGACTGAAAACATGATATAAACGATTAAGCCTAAAAAAGATATCAATATTGAACCACAATACAACATTTCCCAAAACCTGGTGAGACTGAGTCATAAGCTCTTCAGAAAAAACTAAGATATACATCACTGTCTGAATAAAGGATAAAATATAATAAGAGATAGCAGAAGGTGACTCCAAGGAACGTGGACGTCGAGTAGGTATACCTTGAAGTCTCCAAAGGTAGCAATCAATCACTCGTATCGACACGAGCAGATGTACCTGGATCTGCACAGAAGATGTGCAGAAGCGTAGTATGAATACACCACAACGGTACCCAGTAAGTATCAAGCCTAACCTCCGTAGAGTAGTGAGGTGACCAGGTCAAGATACCTACTAGGTCAATATAAATAGAAAGATAATATAATAACGTGAAGTAATGAAAATTCGAGAAATGAGTGACAACAAGCTGTTTAATAACGTAAGCTAATGACAAGATTGTAAGCAAAAAGGCAAAAAGGCAAAAAGAAGGAATAACATAACAAGGACAACAATTAATCAAATACAGACAAAACTGGCAAGACAAGGAAGAATAAAAGCAACAGGAACTGTTCAACCAATAAATCTTTTCAATATGAAATGTACAACAAGAATCACAACCGAGGTACCCCCGCATATTCATATTTCACAAATTCAATCACAATCTTTCTTTATAACACCACGTGAGCCTTTATATTTAGTTTTAAAAATCATTTTTTTCGAAATAGCTACACGTGTTTTAGTCCACCTTATCACACCGCATGACTTCAAGTAGTTCCTTTACTAGAACAAAGCGTATCAAGCCCACCTTATCTCACCACATGAGTATCAACCCCTAGCTTTATACCACCACATGCGTATCAATACCACAACTCACTCCACAAGTGCCCATATGCCACAACTTGTGAAAAGAATCAATAATACCAATGGTTCCACAACAAATGGACCATGGATCAACTACAATGTGTACAAGAATCTCAACAATAACAAAATAAATATGAATTGCTCAACAAGAAAGATATCTCATTAATTAACAACTTAACCTCAATGTGATAACGACTTTTTTACAACTTCAACACCAATAACTCAACAAGAAGATATTTCACAAAATAACAACTCCAAGTAGGTAGTTCAATAATTAAAGACGTAACAAGACAACAAGTAAAGCAATAAGTAAAACTAAAGCATATGAGAGCGACATAACAAGTGAGAGGTAGAACAAGTGTTAACAATGTCAAATAAAGCATGAAAGTGTAGATTAACAAATGTAAGGGTAGATTAACAATGAACGATATAACATGTTATGAAAATTCAATTAAAGGCATGAAAAGAGTCTAAATAACCTAAACAGTCAAATACCACATATAGATCATGTACGCACTCGTCACCTCTCCTACACGTCTTCCACATAACACAATAGCACATTCAACCCAAATACTAAGGAGTAGTTCTCCCACACAAAGTTACTGTCACGACCCCAAATCTTAACCAGTCGTGATGGCACCTATCGTGGAACTAGGCCAGCAAAAACTACACTCAAATCGTAATAAGCTTCCATTTACATCTTCACTAAGCTGATAACCTATAAAGGTTTCTATTAAACATTTTTAAAACAGTTAAAGCTATACCGAATATTAAATACAACACCCGAGATCTTGGAGTCACTGGTCATGATCATCTACAAAAAAATATACAACTCAAAAAAAATCAACTCTATAATAGTAAGCAGGAGAGAGCAGGCCTGCGGATGCGTGCAACTACCTCGCAAATCTCCCAAAAACCCTTTGGAACAGATACATAGCTCACTCCGTCCTAACACCTGGATCTGCACACAAGGTGCAGAGAGTAATATGAGTACGCCAACTCAGTAGTAATGAAAATAAATTAGGTTAGAGCAGTAAGAAACACATAAATCAAATCATCATTTCACAATAAGCACAACATTTCTTTCCAACAATGTATACGTTAAATCATCACGCTTAAAAGCCGATTTCAGTAAAATCATTTAATATACTTGCCAATAGTTTCAACATAACTTTCAAGAATTTTAATGTAAAAATTATAAAAGTCATAAAAAGCCCCTCGGGCAAAACATATTTCATAAGTTCAGAGTGAAAGTGGTAAAATCATAACTAGCCCCTCGGGCAAAAACATGTATCAGAAACTACCCCTCAGGCATGCCTCATAGTCACTCATAATCATCCTCTCGGGCATACCTCACAGTAACTCATAATCAGCCCCTCGAGCATACCTCACAGTCACTCATAATTAGCCCCTCGGGCATACCTTACAATCACTCATGCCTCCCAATCACTCATCACTCGTCACTCGGCACTCGCACTCAGTAGGTACCTGCGCTCACGGGGGGTGGGTACAGATTCCGAAGGGGCTCCTTCAGCCCAAACACTAATATCAAGCCACCTCGTGGCATATCATATCCTCAAAATCAGGTCCTCGGCCTCACTCAGTCAGAAACTCTCAAAAGCCTCTCGGGCGTATCAGTAAAACGGGTTTCTCGACCCAAAAACATCATTTTATATCTCAAAACAATGTAAATGAGGTTGAGTTTCGAAATCAGTTCAACATAACATGACTGGGTGTAAATCATAAATCAACAGTGAGGAAATAGCAGTAAAAATCCCCCAAAAGGTCCAAACAAGACGGCACGAGGCCCCAAACATGGCTTATAGCCCAAATATATCAATAGTTTTAGAACACAATATAATATATATTTAGAGTAAAAAAACGCAACTCAATAGTTTCCGCAGAGAGCACCAAGTCCAATCCAAAAATCAGTGCACGCCATATCCATTCTAAAAACAGTGAGAAATACAAAGTGCGGGGTTTCATACCCTCAGGACAAGATTTATAGCCATTACTTAACTCTACCGGGCCACAATACTAATCTGCGATGCTCCTTCCCCTCAAATCAGCTCCCGATTTCTCCGAATCTAACCAAAACCAGATTAACATCATCAATATACGCTAAAGGAACAAAACCCCAACCGAAAACTATCAATTTAGACACAATTCTTGAAATTCGGCCAAACCTGAGCCCCGGGCCGACGTCTCGGAATTCGATAAAATGTACATCACTAGAATCCTCATCCTCCCACGATTCTATAAATACCAAGAACACCAAAATCGGACCACAAATACCCACTCAAATTATCAAAAGAAATTTCCAATTCTCATGCACCCAATCTCCCCGATTTTGGGTTTAAATTCAACAAATTTCCGGTTTAATTACTTAGAAAACGATATAAAATCGAGTTATGAAGTCAAAAATCTTACATCCAAGTGATTCCTTTAGATTTCCTCTTCAAACCCTCTCAAAGAGCTCCACACCCGTTCAACAATGGAGGAAAAATAGACTAATTTAGCAAAAATGGCCTTTTAAAAATTCTGCCCAGCACTATATTTCCTTTAGTGCGATCGTGTCTCCAGCAACGCGATCGCGATGGAAAGACCAATCCCACTCTATGCAATCACATACCAACACACGCGTTCGCATAGCTCAAACACTCATTGTCACGCCCCAAAATCGAGGAACGCGAGCGACACTCAATCGGGTGACCCCAGTCAAGCGAACCTTATTTGCCTTTCCTACCCCACGTGATACTACCGTACATGAATTACATAAAACAACGAAATAGGTTTAAAAAGGGGGTGATTACCATAATCAGTTCAATTCCTTTTCTTTCCTCATATTACATTATCAAATTAGTTTTCCCATTACATACAAAATAGATACCACGCCTCTAATACGGACCATTACAACCACTGCCCAAATGTACACATATACACCCACATAATGTCTACGGAGCCTCTAGAGTGTTTAAGAATTTATACGATACTTGCCAGCGACAAGGCCCCGGCTATACCTTACAATACGCAATATACTCAAAAGAGGTAGCAAGGACTATGCATGGCCCCGAGAGGAAGGGGCTCACCAGAACAGCTGGAAGGGGGATGAGGAGAAGACACCACTAACGGCGAGCTGAGCTACCTGCTATGGAATCACCTACATCCATATAAAAGATGTAGCGCCCCCGGCAAAAAGGGACGTTAGTACTGTGGAATAGTACTAGTATGTATACACAAACTTTATCCCAAGTACAATCAAACAGTGCACAATTAAGAGACAGTAATAAAATCAAATTAATCCAAGTACGTGGAAAGAAACAACCATAATCAAACAAGTTTCACAATCTCTCCCTTTTTCCCTTTCAACATCATCATATTCAAGAACCCATGGTTTTTCATTTCAATAGTGATATCGATCACATTCCATCCTTATTACCTCGGCCACCCTTATCACCACAACCCATCAACCTTATTATTTCGTGTTGCGGCGCGCAACCCGACCCTGCCTGACAATTTAAATTCATAAAAACAACCACAAACAAATACATCACAAGAATCTTCATTTCAAGGAACACAAGTTCGTATCAACAGTTCATTTAATATTGGCCCAAAGCCCCACAACATTTATCAAGTAGGAGGATCCCTGAACCGGTACTGCCACACTTTCTCAACTTAGTTACTTTGATTCACAATACTCTTTTCGTTATTTTTCATGTATGGATTTCAACTATTTCAGATATTCCCAAATTTAAACACATTATCAACCTTTCGTTCATTTGCTCATCAATCACTTTTTTTTACAACTTCATACAACACAATAGCATGACAATCAATTGGGAAGAATCAACAAATGAAGTCTCACGTCTTAGCACGTTTGAACATACAATCACACATTTCCAAATAAGGTGCACGTACCACACATTCGAACCCAACAAGGGGATTCTACGAAGGTTAAAGTTAGCCATACATACCTCAAAGAGCTTTTCCTTAGGTTTATACAATACACCAACACCTCTAGCCATAACAATCTATAAGGAGATAGCAGAAATTGATTAATAATTAGGAAGATTACCCATGGTATAACTCTCTTATGAATTTCATCAACCACCTAGCATGTGAAGTAAACTACAAGATTTAGAAATGGCAATCTCTTCTTCCTTCACCCAATTTTTAGCATGAACTACCCAAATTAGTTCTTTGATAACACATACTACAACTTAGTCCCACATGCATGGCCTATTTCTAACCCCCACCACATATTTGAACCCTTACCCTCTTGAATGAAATTTTGGAAGTAGGACTTACCCGGATGGAGGACAATCTAAGGTTATCTTCCTTGATTCTTGAAGGCTTGAGCAAGATTTGGGTGATTATGAAGTTGGGCCCCTTATTTCTCTCTCTATATGCTCTCATCTCTCTCTAAAATCAGTAGAAAATGACCCCAAATGAAGCCCCTAAACCTATTTATGAAAATGGGGTCGGGTTATAAAAATAAGAAAAATAAATCTCCGGAACACGGTTTGCGATCGCATAATGGATCGCAGAACAAACATGCGGGTCGCATAGTGGATCGCAAAATAGCTTCCCAAAACTGGGCAACACTGGCCCAGTCTGCGACCTGATCTGCGATCGCAGAGTCAACATGCGACATGAAATGCGATCGCAGATTTGATACAGGATCGCATTTTTCCAGCCTTCGGTAATTTGACCATAACTTTGTGTAGAAATGTCCAAATGACGAACGGTTTGAAGTATTGGAAACTATACTCAAATACCTTTCATTCGATATGTTATTCATCACATAATACCTTATATATAATTATATATGCTCGTTCAAATTGTTGACTAGTGCAAGTACCTTTGGAATTTTAGCTTATTACGAAATTTTCCCACTTGGCATGGAGTTAGGCCTCTCCTTGGACCATACCTTACTTATTATATTACTCATGCACTTATTCACCACATCCAATTCATTTAAATTATATTTAAAGCACATAAAATATTATAATTAGTCTACCTGGCACCCCGAATCCTATATTGCTTAGCAAAATTTTTCGGGGTCTTACATTCTCCCCCGCTTAGGATCATTTGTCCTCGAATGAGAGGTAGAGACTGACTCAAACACCTAACATAACATATCTCTTTTCTATCCCACCTCAAGTCACTAAATTTTGACTAACTCCCAATTTTTTCCGAAATTTCGGCAGCATCTCTTTTTTAACTAGGCCTATCCACCTGTCAGAGAATCACCTAAAACCATACTAAAAACTCATCAATAACTTGACAAAGCATCACAATGTATATATCCATAACACTAATTCTCAGCATCACAAGAACTACATCATCATAATGACACCTGAACATGGACTGCACATTTTAAGATCATAACACCTATAAGGCACTTTTCAAGTCAAAACTAATTGATATACAACCAAGCGAAAACATTTTCCTCTCACGACACTTTCGTCCTTCAAGGTGGCCTCCTAGGCTTACAAGCTTTGCCATAGCACACTCATGGAAGAAATCGCAATCCCTAAACTTACCTAACAAGGATGACAGCTAGACACCTCGCATGAGTTAACTATCCATTAACTTTACCTTTAATGATTTTCACAGTACAATTTACATTCCACCGGACATTAGGATTCATGGTAACAACAACCACCCACAATTTCATCCCATGGAATCATACCATCAAGAATATCATTTCATAGTAACCAAACAATCATGTGTTCATAATAGTCCCTACCAGCCATTAATGTAATCACAAAGGTGTTCATCAACAGGAATATAATTTCATTTCAATCAACAATCCATATGAAGTCAAG
>ML416487.1:83640-138439 GCA_005239525.1 Nicotiana knightiana | reverse complement strand
TAGGATTCATAGTAACAACAACCACCCACAATTTCATCCCATGGAATCATACCATCAAGAATATCATTTCATAGTAACCAAACAATCATGTGTTCATAATAGTCCCTACCAGCCATTAATGTAATCACAAAGGTGTTCATCAACAGGAATATAATTTCATTTCAATCAACAATCCATATGAAGTCAAGTCACAATGATTCTTGACAATAATGCATCATATAGTATATTACCATGATCATATAATTCAATCAAATCAATTCACACCCTTCTTTGATCACTACCTTCTTAGACATAAACATATGAAGATACAAAGTACACGAGGAACAGTTACGGGGAACATCATTCTCCTAGGAACCGAGTGAGTAGAAAGCCACATAATCTCATCAAATCCGACCGATTTAAGACTTTTGAAAAGGGGACAAACTTCGGTTTGAAATCATGGAAATTTAAGCTTGAGATTTTTAAGGAAAATTATTACTTTTGGAACCCATGAGACAAGCCCTCGTAGCCCTAGAAAATCGTCAACAATGGCGAGAAAATGCTTACAATCATTACGAGCTAGAGTAGAATAAGGCCTCGAAGTGACCATATGAATAACTACAAAAGGGTGAGAAGTCTTGATGCACTTATCAGAGAAGAGTAACCTAAGTTACCTAGTCAGATGAACAAGCAGAGCAGGTAGATGATCGTTTAGGAGAAGATCTCACAAGGAGTGCGAGCAACACCTTTTTATCATAACAAAAGGAACATATTTCGACCCTCGATGCCATAAGGCATAAAATTATATTCACAAGGATACCTTATAGAAGTGACCTTTACATTGTAACCACTGGGAAAGGTGATAATATAAGGGATTACGAGGACCTTTACGTTTTTGAAAGAAGATCTCCTCTTATAGTCACATTATTCATAGCTCCAGAATTTTAAAATCCAATTATGTTTAGTAACTCTACTTCACAATAAAGCACTGCAACACACTTCTACACAACTAGTTATTACCAACAAAATTGGGAGACGCTATAAGACTTGGCCGAGAGAAAGGCTTGACATATGAATGTGTTACTAGGGGTATTGTTACATCTGCCCCATTTTCTGGATTCAGCGGAATTGGTACAGAATTTGGGTGGATTACTATTAATAAAAGAAATTGAAATTCTAGATACTAGGGACACAATTATGCTCTTTCTTCAGTCCTCAAAATTGGAACCGAGAAATGGGTCATCAACTAGGGAAAAACCGGGTATGTCAGATGGACTATCAAAAAGGGAACTTGAGGTTTTAGGAGTAAACTCAATAGCTTCGCGGCTAGGGGGGACCACTACAAACATCAAAATCAGTTGGATTCGTAGCAACATGGAGCAATTAATATAAAACGACACTTAAACAAGTATTATGCAATCCATAGGAGGAGCGAGAAATGCTCGTCTTCCTTATAACCAAAAGAAGAACAACCTTCAAGAATAAGATGAGCAACAAGAATAAGTAGCACGATCCAGCTACATGGAGGCTCGACGGACCCTAGCTTCGATGGAGATTTAATAATGTTTAAAAGTAATTGAGCAGACCAATTTCAGAAAATAACTTGTCGGAGAAGAGGGAAAATTCTCGCCAAGCAAATAAAAATTTAGCCGATTCCGACCACTAGGCTAAAATGGAAGCCTCAACAAAGATAGAGCGAGGGCACTACCATACTAGAGGTGATGATGAAACAAAGCAAGATCCTTACCCATATCAATATTCAGATCGAAACAGAAACCCAATGAAAAGTGTCAAGAAAAGATATCTTTTTATTTTGTGTTAAAATACGATAATGGTTCATCCCTTCATTCGATGAGAAATTCTTCGGGTATAGTCCCTTGTTAGAGTTTAGAAAGGCGTGTTGGAAATGGTAATTCTATAGCTACAACTAAATTCAAGGACATGATAATAGAGCTCGATATCAAAAAAGATTGCATATAAGAAAATTTGCGGTATAGTGAATTTCAAGAAATATTGGATCTCGTTCGAAGAGTAGGTGCATGCAATGGTTTGTGACTCAACATTCATTAAGACCATGCCTATGAAAGTTCTTCAATATGGATGTACATATACAACAAGAGTACGTTGGTACCATACCGTTATACTATAGGGTTTGGTGGTGCAGGGACATCAATAGGGACAAGAGCACTTCCCTCTCAGCAATAGGGTCTACCAACCCCTCCACAACTCAATATGTTCTCCTAACAAGCCCTTGGGAAATCCCTTCGGAGTCAATGGTGGGATCAATCCCTCCTCATGGCTTAAAACACACGGATTATAGTATCATGATTATTCATTTTGAGAGTAAAGCATGGAGAGAAAGCTAACTCCCTAACTTGAGCTCTATCGCACGATTGGAGTATCAAAGAAGGGTGAAGTTCCTAAATGTCCATGTAGCCCCCTAATTATAGATGTGGTCGACAACACACCGATAAGAAGGGCTCTACTAGACACGGCTCCGAGACATCCTATGACACTTTTAAAACTTGAGGCTCTGATACCAAGTTTGTCACGCCCCAAAATCGGGGAAAGCGAGCGGCACTCAACCGGGTGACCCCAGTCAAGCGAACCTTATTTGCCTTTCCTACCCCACGTGATACTACCGTACATGAATTACATAAAATAGCGAAATAGGTTTAAAAAGGCGGTGATTACCATAATCAGTTCAATTCCTTTTTTTCCCTCATATTACATTATCAAATTAGTTTTCCCATTACATACAAAATAGATACCACGCCTCTAATACGGACCATTACAACCACTGCCCAAATGTACACATATACACCCACATAATATCTACGGAGCCTCTAGGGTGTTTAAGAATTTATACGATACTTGCCGGCGACAAGACCCCGGCTATACCTTACAATACGCAATATACTCAAAAGAGGTAGCAAGGACTACGCATGGCCCCGAGAGAAAGGGGCTCACCAGAACAGATTGAAGGGGGATGAGGAGAAGACACCACTAACGGCGAGCTGAGCTACCTGCTATAGAATCACCTACATCCATATAAAAGATGTAGCCCCCCCCCAAGTACAATCAAACAGTGCACAATTAAGAGACAGTAATAGAATCAAATTAATCCAAGTACGTGGAAGAAACAACCATAATCAAACAAGTTTCACAATCTCTCCCTTTTTCCCTTTCAACATCATCATATTCAAGAACCCATGGTTTTTCATTTCAATAGTGATATCGATCACATTCCATCCTTATTACCTCGGCCACCCTTATCACCACAACCTATCAACCTTATTACTTCGTGTTGCGGCGCGCAACCCGACCGTGCCTGAAAATTTAAATTCATAAAAAGAACCACAAACAAATACATCACAAGAATCTTCATTTCAAGGAACACAATTTCGTATCAACAGCTCATTTAATATGGGCCCAAAGACCCACAACATTAATCAAGTAGGAGGTTCCCTGAACCGGTACTGCCACATTTTCTCAACTTAATTACTTTGATTCACAATACTCTTTTCGTTATTTTTCATGTATGGCTTTCAACCATTTCAGATATTCCCATATTCAAACACATTATCAACCTTTCGTTCATTTGCTCATCAATCACTTTTTTTTATAACTTTATACAACACAGTAGCATGACAATCAATTGGGAAGAATCAACGAATGAAGTCTCACGTCTTAGCACGTTTGAACATACAATCACACATTTCCAAATAAGGTGCACGTACCACACATTCGAACCCAACAAGGGGATTCTACGAAGGTTAAAGTTAGCCATACATACCTCAAAGAGCTTTTCCTTAGGTTTATACAATACACCAACACCTCTAGCCATAACAATCTATAAGGAGATAGCAGAAATTGATTAATAATTAGGAAGATTACCCATGGTATAACTCTCTTATGAATTTCATCAAACACGTAGCATGTGAAGTAGACTACAAGGCTTAGAAATGGCAATCTCTTCTTCCTTCACCCAATTTTTTGCATGAACTACCCAAATTAGTTCTTTGATAACACATACTACAACTTAGTCCCACATGCATGGCCTATTTCTATCCCCCACCACATATTTGAACCCTTACCCTCTTGAATGAAGTTTTGGAAGTAGGACTTACCCGGATGGAGGACAATCTAAGGTTATCTTCCTTGATTCTTGAAGGCTTGAGCAAGATTTGGATGATTATGAAGTTGGGCCCCTTCTTTCTCTCTCTATATGCTCTCATATCTCTATAAAATCAGTAGAAAATGACCCCAAATGAAGCCCCTAAACCTATTTATGAAAATAGGGGTTGGGTTATAAAAATAGAAAAAATAAATCTCCGAACATGGTCCGCGATCGCATAATGGATCGCAGAACAAACATGCGGGTCGCATAGTGGATCGCAAAATAGCTGCCCAAAACTGGGCAACACTGGCCCAGTCTGCGACCTGATCTGCGATCGCAGAGTCAACATGCGACATGAAATGCGATCACAGATTTGACACAAGATCGCATGTTTCCAGCCTTCGGTAATTTGACCATAACTTTGTGTAGAAATGTCCAAATGATGAACGGTTTGAAGCATTGGAAACTAGACTCAAATACCTTTCATTCGATATATTCATCACATAATACCTTATATATAATTAGATATGCTCATTCAAAGTGTGGACTAGTGCAAGTACCTTTGGAATTTTAGCTTATTATGAAATTTTCCCACTTGGCTTGGAGTTAGGCCTCTCCTTGGACCCTACCTTACTTATTATATGACTCATATACTTATTCACCACATCCAATTCATTTAAATCATATTTAAAGCACATAAAATATTATAATTAGTCTACCTGGCACCCCGAATCCTATATTGCTTAGAAACATTTTTCGGGGTCTTACATTCATCCCCTTTCAGGCGCCTCAAAACACCTTATGCGATCGCGGATCTCACCCACGCGATCGCACTGCTCACAAAACCCACTCTTACGCGATCGCGGCCTCCACCCACGCGATCACATAGCATAAAAATCCATTCTGCCCCCAACTAGTCTATGCGATCGCATTCTTACCCATGCGATCACATAAAAGGACACCAGAACAGAACACCAGCAAAAGTTTTGCAACTTTCCAACATCCAAACTTGGTCCGTTAACCTTTCAATGCACACCCAAGGCCCTCAGGACCTCAACCAAACACGCCAACACATCCCATAACCTTATTCAAACTTATTCGAGCCCTCGAAACACCAAAAACAACGCAAAAATACGAAAATTACATCAAATTAAAGCCTATGAACTTTGAAACTTCTAAATTCCGCCAATGATGCCGAAACCATCCAAAACAACTCCGATTGACCTGAAATTTTTTACACATATCCAAAATGACATTACAAACCTGCTCCAACTCCTGGAATTCTATTTCGACCCCGATAGCCTATTTTCTCCTGCCGACCAGAAATTGCCAAAAACTAACTTTCACCAATTCAAGCCTAATTCTACACCGAACATCAAAACTTCATTCTGATCACATTCCTAAGTCCCAAATCACCTAACGATGCTATCCAAGCCATAAAATCTACATTCCGGGGGGTCATTTATGTTACGCCCCAAAATCGAGGGACGCGACCGGCACTCAACCGGGTGACCCCCAGTCCGGCGAACCCGATTTGACTTTCCTATCCCACACATTACCCCGTGATTTCAATATACATTATTCATGTGAAATGTCCATTTATTACTTAAGAATAAACTTACAACTTGAATTTTTTTCTACTTTTTATCATTTCCAACATGTGATTCCAAATACTTACAAAATACATACAACATTTACCAACGTGGACCACAATTCTGAACCGTGCACTTACTACCCAAAATACCCATATACATTACCCACATTGTGTCTATGGAGCCTCTACGAATACAAAATATTTATATTATACTTGCCGGCAACAAGGCCTCGACTATACCTTTCATTACATAATAAACTCAAAATAAGGCGACATGAGCCACACGTGGCCCCGGGGAGGAGTGGGGCTCACCAGAACAGCTGACGGAGAAGAGAGGAGGCACTACAGACGGTGGGCTGAATTACTTGCTGTAGAACCACCTACATTCATATAAGAAAATGTAGCGTCCCCGACAAAAGGGACGTTTGTACTGTGGAATAGTACTAGTATGTATGAACAAACTTTATCCCAAGTACATTCAAACAATACACAAGTAAGAAACAGTAATAGAACTAATCAATCAGAAGCAACCAATATCAACAAGTTTCACAATCTCTCCTTTTCCCATCTCAACATCACCATATTCAAGAGTTTCCCAGATTTTCATTTCGATAGTGATAACGATCACATTCCATCCTTATTACCTCGACCACCCTTATTACCGCACACCTCATCAAGTTTCATAGATTTTCATTTCAATGGTGATAACGATCACATTCCATCCTTATTACCACGGCCTCCCTTATTACCTCGGCCACCCTTATTACCTCACTACTCATTATCCTTATTAGTTCGTGTTGCAGCGTGCAACCCGATCCCATTGCACGCGATCCCACCCGACAGTCATATTTCGTAACAACAACCACAAACAATCAAGTCACAAGAATCATCATTTCAAGGAACACAAGTTCATATCAATAATTTATTTATTTGGGCCCAACGCACCATAATTCTCACCAAGCAGTAATTCATGCACACGATGTTGCCATAATCGTTCAACTCATTTACATCATTTCACAATACCCTTTTTTTTCATTGTTTTCCACGCACGACTTTTAGCCATTATATACATTTCCACACTTGGGCACATAAACAATCTTTCATTCATTAACACATACTTTCATATCGGTACCCTCGAGCATTTATGAGCTTTGCACATAATAAGATAGGCACATCAAAACACTTTTCACAACCTCGTATAACACGATAGTATGACAATCAACTAGGACAATCAGAGAATAGAATCTTATGTCTCAACACATTTGAACAATCAATTCACATACTTCAAGCAAGGCACACATGTCGTATGCTCGGACCCAACAAGAGGATTCTACAAAGGTTAAAGTTAGCCATACATACCTGGGGTCGAAATTCCTTTTTAACTTTCACCCACAAATCACCGGACCGACTAGTACCGTCAATCTAGTTCACAATTAAACATATTCAACTTAGAATTGGAAATCATGCATACCTTTGGAACTCTTTTTATGCACTTTATCGAATGATATGTGACCCCATTAGATTACCAGCCCTTCTTTGTGAACTTTACCCCAACCCACTTCCTTTTACTAGATTATGGACATTAATGATCATGCATGAAATGTACCAACTTATATTTTCAAGAATCAATTCATGAGAGTCCCTTTTTATTAAAAACCAGAAAACTAATGGAAAGGGGTTGGGGATTCTTACCTGTTAGAATGGAGAAGAAGATGATTACTCGAAATTTCTCGGCCTGAGTGACTTTGAAAAATCCAATTGATAGAGATGAAGTTTTCTCTCTCAAGAACCTTCTCTCCCCTATCTCTAATTTTGTTCAGAAAACGGTTAAAAATGAAGGGGAGAGGTGTTTTAATGAACTGGGGTCGGGTTTTAAAAATTAGAAAAATAGGGCCCGACATAAGAATACGGTCAGGAATGCGATCGCATTCCTGACATGCGGTCCGCAGAATCGACCGCAGAATGGCCCTCAAGATGGGCCAAAATTCAAAACACACTGCCCAGGTATGCGACCATTATGCGGTCTGCATACACGTTATGCGATTGCACAGTGCGTCGCATAACCTCCCTCACCAAAATAAATGGGCAAGAGTGCGACAGTTATGCGGTCCACAGAACCGAAATGTGATCGCATATTGGACCGCATAGTTGTCCTCAAATGGGGCAGTGATTCTGCCCATGTATGCGACCATTATGCGGTCCGCATACACATTATGTGATCGCATAGTGCATCGCATAACGCCCAACTTTTTGAAAAATTTAATCTTTTAAATTCTGGGGTACTTTTACACAAATTCGGTCCGTTTTTAAAAATTTCCACAACCAAACAACTCGGGGACTCATTCGGACATTATTTTAAACAAGAAGATTTTACGGGTCTTTACAGTTTACCAATAAGTCAACTCCCAGTTGACTTTTCCCACTCTTAAGCCAATTTAAGAGACTAAGTGTCTCAGTTCTTTCCAAAAGTTGCCCCGAACCCGAGCCAACCAATCTAACATAACATAATGAAGCTGAACCACATATAATGAAGTAGAAACGGGGAAAACAGGGCTAGAATCTCGGAACGACCGACCGGGTCGTTACATCCTCCCCCACTTAAGCATACGTTCGTTCTCGAACGTGCCAGGAGTTATTCTCCAACACCATCAAACTTCCGCGTAACCTCATCATGCATATACCCGGGGGTGATCCCACGTCACCCTATCCCATATAGGTCCAATAGCGCAACACAGTTGAAATTTTGCAATCCAATCCTGACACATGAACCTTAGAACCAAATTTCCACTTCTGAAATAACTTGCAAGATCAAAATTCCAAAACTATAAACTGAATAAGTCTGAACATGCTGAATCAAGCCATATACGCACCACAGATAAAATCACATAATACTCTGCATGACTCAAACACCCATAGCGATAACTCCCAATCACAATAGCTGCTCAAAACAACCCAATAGCAGTACATAACCTCTTATCAAGAAATGCCTCGCTCTAACACTTTCATATACTACCGATGATGAAAGAAACACATAGAAACTAGCAACCGTTCGTCCGATCAGTCAGATATGAAGCTCCCCCTTCCCAAACAAGAAGTATAGCAGATTTCTAAGCCGACTCCCGATACTTATCCTTCCAACTATGCTGTAAACAATTCTGACAATATTCATTCTAGGTTCAATGACCTCCTCTCATCCAACACGACCACTCTGCTGACATGGAAAATCGATACAATTCGAAGCCATAACCTGTGAAACTCGTGCACTCAATAGCAACATCCCAATGTAATTAAATTATATAAAAGATTCACACGAGAGGACCATCCTGCCATTAACAATTACCATCACAACATCATGCTAAAAGCCTGGAACACATTGTGAAAAATCAAAACACAAGAATCCTAAATAGCAACGGAACACCAAAATAATACACCGACGGATGGACGAGAACACAACCCAAATCTGGGAATCACAATATAGTAAGGGCAAGTAGCTCAACACTGCAATAGTTTCTACATCAGGCCTTAGCCAACAACCCCAATAAATTTGTCAACATCTTCAAGTTTAAACTTTCACCTGCAAATTCTTTTGAGATATACTTTCTTTGAATTTAAACTTTGTTGATAGAAAACCTTCAAATGTAGTTCTTTCAAAATAAATATTTTTCAAATATACTTTTACAAAGAAATGTCTTCCAAACATAGTTTTCTTCAAGATAAATATTGTTTGAATATATTTTCAAATAAATGTCTTTCAAACACAATTCCCTCAAGATAAATACTTTTCAAATATACCCTTTCAAATAAATTTCTTTCAAACATAGTTTCTTCAAGATAAAACTACCGGGACCCCATCCGGTAGTTTTGAATTTATCGTGAAGTACAAGGGGATCTACCGGAATACGTCCGTAGTCCCAAAATAAATATGCATTGCTTGGGGATCTCACGGAATACGTCTGTAGTCCAAAAATAAATATGCAGTACAGGGGGATCTCCTGGAATACGTCGGTAGTCCCAATTTAAATATGCAGTACATGGGGATATCCCGAAATACGTCTGTAGCCCCAATTTAAATATGCAGTACAGGGGGATCTCTCGAAATACGTCCGTAGTCCCAATTTAAATATGCAGCGCAACCAACAAGGACAACAATTACAGTGGGGCAGAAAACTTGTACATCACCACAACAAGTACAAAGCAACAATGACAATAATACAAAGTATGGTGAGTAAATCAATACAAGAACTTCAAATCACAAAGAAACAGTAGCACTCGTTCACAAGAAATAATCAGGGTAAAGAATGCCAAGTGTAAAGAGAACAGTTTGACCAGGGAAAAACAATACGAAGCAACGAATCCACAATATTCAAGTCAACAATAAAAAGCTAACACAAATCAAATAATTCCAAGTAAGGACAAGTCGACTAAGGTATAAGTTATCTAAAATCCTTGTGAGGTTAAGCAATTATGAGAGATATTCAACAATTCAAATAAGGGTAAACAACAAAAGATACTCGTAACTACAATTAAGGCTAAACACTTATAGGATGGGATAATACTAATTTCAATTAAATAGGTACTTTATGAAAAATATAGTATAACAGTAGAAGAGGTAAAACCTTCAGTTAAGTGAATTAGGAGCCAAATAGGCAATAGAGTGAATCTAAAACCAAGCAAATCTAATTTAAGAAGGTAGAGATGTAACTAGTAATCAGGAACTCAGTCTTAACAAATACAACTTCATACACAGGGAATATAAGGACCTAAGAACCCTAAAAGGTCAACCTTCAACAAATAAGTCCGAGCACGCACTCGTCACCTTGCATACACAGACTACAATCAACATATAAGACTCAAATCCTAAAGGTTAACTCCCCCATACAAGGTTAGGCAAGATATTTACCTCAAAGACGACAACCCGGTACTCTGAAATGGACTTTTCGGTGAAAAGGCCTCCGGACCGCTCAAATGCAACTAGATTAACTCTAGGCCACAAACTTTTTTCAATCAAATAACTCTTGGAAACAGAGCTATTTTTGCTAGCTTTTAGAGCTAATTATTGGTTGGTTTCAATGGATTTTTAGGGGGTGACTTTGTGTGACGTTTTGGGGCTGTTTCAAGATGGCTTTTGGCTGAATTTTGGTCTGGTTTTGAGACGGGTTTTCAGCTGGTTTCACATCTGATTTTAGTTTGTTTCACATCTGATTTGAGCTGGTTTTCAATTGTGCTTGGGGCTATTTTTGGGCTGGATTTTGCTACTGACTTGGGGCTATTTAGAGGCTGAATTTTTTGTGCGTTTTTGGGAGGTTTAAGGGTTGTTTTTGATGCAGTTTTGGGTGGAGAAAAGGAGGTATTTTCAGGTGTGTCTTAATGGAGGATTTGGCTGATTTTGTAGCTGTATTTTTTTGTTGTTTCAGCTAGATTTCAGTGTTATTATTGTGATGTTTAGATGGTGTTTTGGGTGGATAAAAGGAGGTATTTTCAGGTGTGTTTTAATGGAGGATTTGACTGATTTTGTAGCTGTATTTTTTTGTTGTTTCAACTGGATTTCAGTGTTATTATGGTGATGTTTAGATGGTGTTTTGGTGGTGAAAATTGGAGCTTCTAATGGAGGAGAACGGACAGGGAGCTATGGCTGTTTTCAGCTGAATTTTCACCAAGAGAAAAGGGGCTCTTTTCATTTATTTTTTGTCCAGATCTTTTTTTCGATCCCCGATATCCTAAAAAGTCAACTGTGGTCAAACTTCTCCATTTCCCAAAACTTCAAAATTTTCAACTTTTTCCAAATTTCCTCAAAATACTCTACGGATCTCTGAATCCAATTCCGGATACGCGCCTAAGTCCAAAATCACCGTACGGAGCCGTTGACATTACCCAAAACTCATTTTGGATCCGTTTATACAAAAGTCAAAATTCCGGTCGAATTCCACCATTTAAGCTTCCAAAACTAAAATCCTTCTTCCAATTCGACTCAAGATCATCCGATAGTTGAATTCATCCATGCACGCAAGTCAATACACATAATATGAAATTGTTCAAGACCTTACACCGCTGAATGGAACTTAAATTATCTAAACGACCGGTCGGGTCGTTGCAACTAAAAGGTGTAAGCTTCTTGATAATGAGCCCTAAGAAATGAATATCTATCCACTTGAGAGAATCAGAAGGTAGATACAAGTTTCAATAAATAAAAGAAGCAAGGTGTAGAAGGGTACGAGGTGCCCAGTTAGTGAAGATTTTTAGCATTTACAATTCAGGCAGAGAAGTATAAGTATTCTGATTTACCTTCAACAATAACAGAGGTATGTACAAGTAGCCACACCAATATTAATTATGCCCTATGGGAGCTAACAAATATAGTTTAAGAGAAGGATGGGATATCAGGATCCAACTAGGGTTAAAGTAACCCAAAATGGTGGATGGATTATTAGCGTTAAATATTTACCTTAGTATGGCTCTCGTTCCTAGTAAAGATAAAATTTTAGGCAACTCAAACAGCTTGTGAAATGGTTCCAGGGGAGCTAAAAGGGAAAGAATATTTGTTGTAGTTTTGAGAATAAGGTTATAGACAAAAATATTAGCAGGATAATAACAAGAGAGTAAATGAAATATTATGAGTAATATGTTATAAATGGGTGATAACGGTAAATCAAAATATGATGTGATGATCATGTTATGCCACACAATATTACGTTGACATTACGTCCCACAGTACTATATTACGATAATATTACGCTTCGCATTATTAAAATACAACGATGTTTTACCCTGTAGTATTGTACGTTGAATTTGTCGTAAGGTAATTAACATCAGTCCAAGGAAAAGATTATTTGGAAATTATAATGATTATGCTATTTCAAACAAGTGATGGGTAAATTCGTGAAGGTGAGAAGGGAAGATAAGTCAAAGAAAATGAATTTTCGTCCAAGTTTGGCATGTTGGGATAAAATTCGGGCCGAGCGTTAATACCCGGTATTTATGGACTAGTACCATATAAGGTACCACATGGTAATGATAGTAAGGTGTATAAAGTATACTGAAAGTGAGTAGTATTTCAAGTAATTTGAGATAATTCTTAATTGTATGAATAATTGGTTAATTATTAAATTAGTGGGGATTAATAAATTAATTAAGATATTTGGTGGATGACACTAACCCCGACGTGGCAGCCATATAAGTGACTCTTTAAGTCAATATTCAAGGTGACATGGTTTGGGAATTTTGTAGATTAGTCATAACTAAAGTCAGCCTTTAAAACCTGTTCATCAACTAATTCAATTCTTATTTAGGATAGAAGACAGTAGGGATTGAGAGCGAAGTAATCTTGGATTAATGAGGCGTTTCAACACTAGATTTAATAGTAGAGCAAAAAAATAGTAATAGTTGTTCATAAATGGAGATTTGAGAAGGCAATAATTTGGGATCTTAAAGAAGTATTTACTATGGGGAAAAAGTTGGTTTTGGTACTAAACTTGATAATAAAAAAAAAGTCTCTATTCTGCCAATGCCAAGTTAATACGGCTAACATTTTAGAGATATTCAGAGGTTGTATTCGCAAAACATGTACACAACACAAATTCGCATATAATACAAAGTCTGGCGCCACCTTTTTTGATACTTTTTGAGTGCTCGAGAATTGGATCAGGTATTTTAAGACCATCCCTTCTTTTTTTTGGCATTATCTATATGACGAAAAAGAAATGAGCAACTGCATAATTTCCATAAATTACTGTATTCGTAGAAATTCTAGAGATGTGTATATTATTTTTCACCCATAAGTCTTATTATTCTATCGTCTGTTCATGGGTCTCAGAAAAATACGTATTTGATAAAGTTTATCTGAAAGACATATTGAGTTTTATGGCATTCCTAGAAAGTCTTATTAACATATTTCTTATGCATTTCATGCATTTATACATGTACATTGACCCATGACTTAGACGGTGTTATATACGCGTATATATGTATATGGCATATGGGAAAAGGTTATGGTGCTATATACGCACCACCACCTGATCAACTGGTATACGTTGATGAGTTTGCTCACAGCGGCCGATATGATATGATGGGATGCCCTCAGAGGCCTGATGATGTTATGAAACATGTACCTATGCACGACATGACATTCACACGCATATGCATGACACTATAATTATTTCATGATTTACAGAGTTATCCAGACTTACAGGTTGAGTCATTTACTCTATATTTCTTCCATGTCTATTATGTACTTATTTATGTGCCTTACATACTTGGTACATTATTCATACTGACACCCCTTTTTCCTGGGGACGCTGCGTTTCATGCCCGCAGGTCCCGATAGACAGATCAAGAGCCCTCCAAGTAGGTTATCAGCTCAGAAGAAGATGTTGGTGTGCTCCATTTACTTCGGAGTTGCTCGTTTGTTTAGAATGATTTAGACGTGTATTGCTTTATGTAGGGATTTTTTCCCAACCTTTATGAAAATTATGTGTTTTCTTAGAGGCTTGTAGACAGATCTCATGTACGTAAAAGATTGTATGGCCTTGTCGGCCTATGTTCAATATGCGAGTGGATATTTTGTCTTATAGGACCGTATGACTTATGTATAAGTTGGTATCTCACGTTGTATTCTACTTATATCATGAAAGCCTAATGGCTCAGTTATCTACGATAATATGATACGTTATGTTGGTAATCGGTTGAGTAAGGTATCGGGTTCCTGTTGTGGGTCATCAGTTTGGGTCGTGACAAAAGTGGTATCAGAGCAGTTCTATCCTAGGGAGTGTACAAACCGTCTAGTAGAGTCTTGTTTATGGGTGTGTCATGTACCACACTTATAAGCAGGAGGCTACAGGGAATTTAGGATTGTCACTCTTTCTTCTTACTCTAGATCGTTTGGTAGAGCTCACTTATAAGAATTCAAATTTCGAACTTCTATTGTATTCGTAATAAGAGGATGCCTACGTCCAGAAAGATGATCGATAAGAGATATAGCTATGGAAGTGTTAAATTAGAGAAACTCGGGTTTGCATCATTTCTATGAGGGATAAATGTATGTACCTTATATGTAAGATTCTTGAAAAGGAGCCTTAAGGCAAGAATATCTATCCACCTTTATGGTGAAAGGAAATAAGAGATTCAAAAGATAGATACAATCTTCAACAACTAAAAGGAGCAAGATGAGAAGGGTAAAAGGTACCCAGTTAATGAAGATTATCAGTCTTTTCAACTCCGGCAGAAATGTATAAGCATTGTGACTTACATTCAACAGTAACAAATGTATGTATAATTGGCCACACCCATCTCAGTTATACCCTATTGGGGGCTAATATGTGTAGTTTAAGAAAAGGACAGTATATTAGGATCCGGATGGGGTTAGGGTAACCCAAAATGGTAAATGGATTGTTTGTGTTAGTTGACATTTCCGAAGGATATTGCAAAGGTGTTAATGGGTCTCCTTGTGAGAGACCTAGATGGTGCACTCTAAAATAGTACAGATATAAGTGCTACAAAGATAGGTACTGGAAACCTGGAAAGGATAAATATTATCTTAGTATTACTCCCGTCACTAGTAGAGAAATAATGCGAGGCAACCCGAATAGACAGTGGATGGAGCAAAGTGGTGCTAAAAGCAAAATAATATATTGTTGAAGTTTTAAGAATAAAGTGATAGGCATAAATGTTAGCAGGAAATAAGGAAAGAGTTGATGAAGCATTATGAGTAAGATATGATACATGGATAACAACGGTACATCAAAAAGATGACAGTATTACAGAGTCTACATTCAATTGAAGGAAAAGACGAGAGGTGGCATGGCTTGAAATAACAAAAGAGTATAGGCCATAAAGTCATGTCCTAATTTCGGGAAATAAGTTCGCGACTCTAACGTGATTAACAGAAGGAAAGTTAGACCCCAGAGTAATAGAAACCAGTATGGATTGCTGAACAAGATAAATTAAACATGAAGTAGGGATTGAGTGATTGATAATAGTCAGCATCAAGAGAATTTCAAATTTTTGTTCCGGTGATAATAGGATGGACAATAGAAAAAGATTTATGAGAAATTCAGAGAATGGTCATTCAGCGAGATGCTTCCCTAAAGCAAGTAATATAAACAAAGTTAAGCTTAAGGGGATGTATGTACCAGTGACACTACGTGTCACTATCGCGAGTGAGGAATTTTGTTATCCTTGGTATAGAAAGATTACCGTAAGGCGAGTAAGGTTCATTGATGATGTGAAAGGATGCCAAAGATGCGGAGGAAAAATATCTGTAAATAGGTCATTGTAGCTCCAACTCTTAGTACTCCCCCAAAAGGAGGGGATATCAAATGATGTGGCAGTAAGTCAGAATTAAGTGGATCTAATAAATATGGAACAATAAAGGAAGGATGCAATAATAATGAGAAAGGAATGAGATTGCACTTATTCAAATATTATAGATATGCTATGATTCCAGAACATTATGTAAGCACGACGTCAGAAGAAGGAAGTAAAGGTTCCTGCCCAGAAGGTTACTTATAAATAAGGAGCCAGTGCAAGAGGTAAGTCTGACAAAGGAAATAACCCAAGAGAGATTATACGGAATATGGATATGAGAATGGGTCGACGAGTAGTTAGTAGTTGATTCAGGAAGAGCCTAGTCATGACTAGACAAGAGATTACAGACAAATCAGCACACCATGCAAGATAAATATGGTGAACCCTAACAGGGAGAATTCACCCCACAGTAATTTCATCATAATACTTAAGTCATATTTAAATAGGAGTCGGGGTAGTTAAAGGTACCATATTAATGTTACCAGAATAAAAGAGAGTGCCACTAGGAAGAGAGTCAAAATATCAGTTCAGAAGCAACCCTACAAGCATAAGGGGTGTGGAGGTAAGTAACTACGGATAATTGTAGGCGAGGAAGGACATTAAAATTTTTATTGGGTATACGATGTAATAAGCTCGCAACTTTAAAAGAGTCAGAGGGTCCTCCCTAAGTACTACAGTGAAAGACTAACTAAGGAAATGAGGAAGGAGGTTGAACCTAAGCACAGTAAACTAAAGAGGAAATGATCTTGTAACAATAGTTTCACAACAACATTGTACATCCTCCATAAGAAATACGAACCTACCATGGCTAGTGAACGGGAAGTAAAATCAAAAGAAACATTCGAAGATCATATAAGTGGTACGAAAATTCCGGCATGCGTGAGATCTAAGATAAGTTAAGTATGCACCCAACAAGGGGGAAAAAAACTAGTAAAGGTAATGGCTTACGTTTAAAGAAAGCTAAGGAGGAACAAAAGAATCATTCAATCAATAGATTGTGTACGCACAATGTTATGATAAGAGCTTCATGCTATAGCTGTGAATCATACCTATGTGGAAGGACGGTTATGAAAGAGATAATAATGCGAGAAAATATTTTAAGGTAAGTAAGGAAAAGGTGAACAATGTACAAGATACTCAAATGCAGAAGGCTATGAATAGTCCATACTGCATATAAGAGGCTAGAATCGTGGGGATTTAGTATCCAGGAATGATAGCAGCATCGTCAGTAGCATATATTCCAGCCAATGGTCTAGGTATCGAAAAACCTGACTAAGTTAATAAAGAAGAGTTAGAGACAATGTGGTGTCTCGCTTGGCGTTCCCAAAATGACATAAGAAAATCTATGATGCAAGTAAGATGAAAGGTTGCAAGTAATATAAATAAAGATGTGTAGGTTGTAAGCCATAACAAAATGGATAAGTCCTCAGGATTAAGCCCATGAAAACAAACAGAGCATATAGTTTCTCTAAGTTATACAAAGCTCACTATACCCTGAATGAACTCAAAGGAGTCTATGACTAATAATATTTAGAATAGATGAAATGCTTCCCTGTTAATAGAATGAGGGTGTAATTGTTATAAACAAAGGATGACGTTTGGGCTTTCGATTGAGTAATGATCTGATAAAGAAAAGAAAGGGATATCATGAATTGGACATGATTAAAATACCACGCAAGGTGAATCACATTTGGATGCTCTGAGATACGGCTACGAAAGCAGGGTATCGCCCCAGGTGGATCAATCTAATCATTTCAGATGTTCCCCGATAAAACGTGAATCCTAGCAGCAATATTACATAAAAGGTTAAGTTATCAGGGGTGGATTATGGATCAAACTGAGGTGAATCAACATTGGATGGATAAAAGTTATAAAGTATGAGAGGAGATTAGGCCATCATTCTTAAGATGAACAGTAATGTGGAAGCATTAGAAGACATAGATTTATATGTATGGGATAAGCAATGAAAGTAACCTGGGATTTAGTAGCAGACCTCGGTAACGAGAAATTAACATAAGAGTTATGGTATAGTATGACCTACATAGATGTAGTAAAGTCATACGAATGGATAACCGGGTCTATGAAATAAGCTGTAGAAATATTCGTAAGTTCGACAAAATGCCAAGCGAAGAACTTCAGGATTGGATAAAAGCTGGAGGAAAAAGGACAGAAGAGTTGTAGATCATACTTACAAGGTCAGTATCGTAAAAGCTGCATGATGGAAGGTATCAATAGTTACGGGATTGGAAGGAATTCGATCGCAAGTCATGGCGTGGGAAAACGGCCTAAAGGAAGGAATGCCCTGGCCTTTGGATTAATTCACAGAACAACTGCCTAAATGGCAAGGAGAATATTAAGGCATTCACAAAAGCTATAAGTTATGAAAATGATTAGAGCATCAGTCAACATTCGAGGACCAATGTTCCAAAGGGGGGAATGATGTTACGCCCCATAATATTACGTCGACATTATGTCCCGCAGTACTACATTACAATAATGTTACTCTTCATAATATTAAAATACGACGATGTTTTACCATGTAGTATTGTACGGTGAAATTTCCGTAAGGTAATTAACATCAGTCTAAGGAAAAGATTATTTGGAGAGTATAAGGATTATGCTATTTAAAACAAGTAATGAGAAAATTCGTGAAGGTGAGAAGGGGAGCAAGTCAAAGAAAATGAATTTTCGTCCAAGTTTGGCATGTTGGAATAAAATTTCAGCCGAGTATTGATACTCGATATTTATGGACTAGTACTATACAAGCTGCCACATGGCCATGATAGTAAGGTGTATAAAGTATATTGAAAGTGAGTAGTATTTTAAGTAATTTTAGATAATTCTTAATTGTGTAGATAACTGGTAAATTATTAGATTAGTGGAGATTAATAAATCAATTAAGATATTTGGTGGACAATATTAAGGGGGTAGTATCCCCAACGTGGCAGCCATATAAGTGACTCTTTAAGTCACAATTCAAGGTGGAATGGTTTGGGAATTTTGTAGATTACTCATCACTAAAATGAGCCTTTAAAACCTATTCATCAACTAATTCAATTCATCTTTAGGATAGAAGACAGTAGGGATTGAGAGAGAAGTAATCTTGGATTAATGAGGTGTTTCAACACTAGATTCAATAGTAGATAAAAAAAATAGTAATAGTGGTTCATAAATGGAGATTTGAGAAGGCAATAATTTGGGATCTTAAAGAAGTATTTACTATGGGGAAAAAGTTGGTTTTGGTACTAAACTTGATAATACTAAAAAAAGCTCTATTCTGCTAATGCCAAGTTCATACGAATAGCATTTCAGAGATATTAAGGGGTTATATTTACAAAACAGGTACACAGCACAAATTCGCATATAACACAAAGTCTAGCGCCACCTTTTCTGATAATTTTTGAGTGCTCGAGAATCGGATTAGATATGTTAAGGCCATCCCTTCTTTATTTTTGGCATGATATATATGACACAAACGAAACGAGCAAATGCACAACTTCCATAAATTACCCTATTCGTAGAAATGCTAGAGATGTGTATATTCTTAATCTCCATAAGTCTTATTATTCTATCGTCTGTTCATGGGTCTCAGAGAAATAGGTATTTGATAAAGTTTATCCGAAAGGCATATTGAGTTTTATTTCATTTCGAGAAAGTCTTATTAACGTATTTCTTATGCATTTCATGCATTTATATGTGTACATTGACCCATGACTCAGACGGTGTTATATATGCCTATATATGTATATATATATATATGTATATGGGATATGGAAAAATGTTATGGCGTTATATACGCACCACCACCTGATCAACTTGTATACATTGATGATTTTGCCCATAGTGGACGATATGATATGATGGGATGCCCTCAGAGGCCTGATGATGTTATGAATTATGTACCTATGCACGACATGCCATTCACACGCATATGCATGACACTATAATTATTTCATGATTTACAGAGTTATCCAGACTTACAGGTTGAGTCATTTACTCTATATTTCTTCCATGTCTGTTATGTACTTATTTATGTGCCTTACATACTCGGTACATTATTCATACTGACACCCCTTTTTCCTGGGGACGCTGCATTTCATGCCCGCAGGTCCCGATAGACAGATCGAGAGCCCTCAAAGTAGGCTATCAGCTCAGCGGAAGATGTTAGTGTGCTCCATTTACTTCGGAGTTGCTTGTTTGTTTAGAATGATTTAGACGTGTATTGCTTTATGGAGGGACTTTTTCCCAACCTTTATGAAAATTATGTGTTCTTAGAGGCTTGTAGACAGATGTCATGTACGTAAAAGATTGTTTGGCCTTGTCGGCCTATGTTCAATATGCGAGTGGATATTTGGTCTTATAGGCCCGTATGGATTATGTATAAGTTGGTATCTCACTTTGTATTCTACTTATATCATGGAAGCCTACCGGCTCAGTTATCTACGATAATATGATACGTTATGTTGGTACTCGGTTGAGTAAGGTATTGGGTTCCCGTCGCGGGTCATCTTGTAACAATAGAATTACTACAACATTTTATGTACTCCATAAAAAATGGCAATAAGATAAGCCAAGTATTCATGCAACAAGTGGCTGGACGACCAGGAAAAATAATTGCTTACATTTAAACACAACTGAGAAGGCATGAAAGGAATTATTTGATCTACGAACCAAAGTTAGCTACATTATGACCGAACATAAGATTTCAGAATATTACCCATGTAGCACATATGTTGACATTCATATAGTTATGGGACACTTTGGTATAGGTTAAAAGAAATAATTGAGTCCACGTCATAGACAAAGACCTAAATTGCCAGAAGATTATAACATGGATGTTACATAGTGTCCACAAAAGGCTAATGTAATAACTAATACCTTAAGACACATATTGGAACATATTAAGCCTACATAAAGGCCGAGAGAGAAGAGGAAACTCGAGAGTTATTATAGCTAACTAAATTAGGGGTCAGATTACTATATCCAGATGATTATAGAAAATGTGACTCAAAACGTGGAAGAACCACCATTAGTAGCAGAGGTACTAGGGATATAGTACAACTTCATATTCTATTACAACTATATGATAAAGCCAGTTAGAAGATGTCACGACCCCAAATCTAAACCAGTCGTGATGGCGCCTATCGTGGAACTAGGCCAGCTAAAACCACACTCATACCGTTGTAATCTTCCATTTACAGCATTACTACACTGATAATCCATAAAGGTTTCTCTTAAACATTTTTAAAACATATAAAGCTACACCGAATATTAAATACAACCACCGAGATCCCGGAGTCACTAGTCATGAGCATCTACGGAAAATATACAACTCTAAAAAATAACCTCTATAATAGTAAGCAGGAGAGAGAGCAGGACAGTGGACGCGTGCAGCTACCTCGCAAAATCTCCGAGAAGTCTCTGGAAAAGATACACAGCTCACTCTACCTAACACCCGGATCTGCACACAAGGTGCAGGGAGCAATGTGAGTACGCCAGCTCAGTAGTAATGAAAATAAATAAGGTCTGAGCAGTAAGAAACACATAAAATCAAATCATCATTTCACAATACGCACAACCTTTCTTTCCAACAGTGTATAGGTTAAATCATCACGCTTAAAAGCCGATTTCATTAAAAATCATTTGGAAATATACTTGCCAATAGTTTCAACACAACTTTCAAGAAGTTTAGTGTAAAAATGATTAATCATAAAAATCCCATCGGGAAAAAAATATTTCATAAGTTCAGAGTGCAACTGGTAAAATCATAATTAGCCCCTCGGGCAAAAACATGTATCAGAAAATGCCCCTCAGGCATACCTCACAGACACTCATAATCAGCCCCTCAGGCAACCTCACAGTCACTCATGGCTCCTAATCACCCGTCACTCAGTAGGTACTTGCGCTCACTGGGTGTGTACAGACTTCGGAGAGGCTCCTTCATCCCCAGCGCTAATATCAAGCCACATTGTGGAATATCACACCCTCACAATCAGGCCCTCGACCTCACTCAGTCAGCAACTCTCAAAAGCCCCTCGGGCGTATCAGTAAAACAAGGTACTCGACCAAAAAATATCATTTTATATCTCAAAATAGTGTAAATAATGCTCAGTTTCGAAATCAGTTAAACATAACATGACTGAGTGCAAATCATAAGTCAACACAGTGAGAAAATAGCAGTAAAAAGCCCTCAAGGGGTCCAAATAAGTCGGCACAAGGCCCTAAACATGGCTTACAGCCCAAATATAACAATAGTCTTTAAACAAGATTTAACATATGATTTAAAATTATATACGCAAGTCAATACTTACCATGGGAAGGACCAAGCCCAAATCCACAATCAGTGCACGCCACACACTCATCATCCGGCATATGCGCCACTCCAAAAATAGTGAGAAAATACGAATTCCGGGGTTTCATAACCTCAGGACAAGATTTACAGTCATTACTTACCTCAACCAGGGCCAAAATACTAATCCGCGATGCTTTTGCCCCTCAAATCGGCTCCCGATCGCTCCGAATCTGACCAAAACCAGATTAACATCATCAATATATGCTAAATGAATAAGGCCCAATAGAAAACTATCAATTTTAGGCACAATTCCCGAAATTGGCAAAATCCGAGCCCCGGGCCCACATCTTTGAATTCGATAAAAAATGCATCACAAGAATCCTTATCGTTTCCCGAGTCTACACATATAAAATGAATCAAAATCCGACAACAAACAACCCCTAAATTTCTTAATTATAAGTCTCAATTTCCCAAGCCCTAAACCCCCAATTTATGCCATTTAATCCACTAATTCCAAGCCTAATTCGTCACATAATAAAATAGAATCGAGTTTATAGTCCGAGAAACTTACCTCCACCGAAGACCCTCGAAATCCTTCTCCAAATTGCTCTCAAAATGACTCAACCTGCATGCAAAAGTGATGAGAAATGCCAAAAATTTTTGGAAGCACATATTTATACTTCCTGCCCAGTTAAACTGCACCTACGGAAGATTCTCCGCACCTGCGGACCCGCACCGGCGGTCCCATGTGCGCACTTGCGAAAAATGACTTTAGACCGAACTTCCGCACATGCGATTCCATTTCCGCACCTGCGACTTGGCAGGTGCGGTCCTACATCCGTATCTGCGATCCCTCACTTAGATGCCCAAATTCCGAATCTGTGGATTGCTTCCCGCTTCTGCGAGCCCGCACCTGCGGTTCCCCATCCGCAGGTGCGGCCACACTAGTAAAATGGCACCAACAAAAACTTTGCTGCAAATTCCTAAGTCCAAACCTCCATTACCCATCGGAAATCAATCTCGAGCCCCTCGGGACCCCAACCAAACATACCAATACATCCCATAACCTCATTCAAACTTAGTCGAGCCTTCAAAAGACCAAAAACAACGCAAAAACTCCAAAATCACATCAAATTCAAGTCTATGAACTTTGAAACTTGTAAATTTCACCAAGGATGCCGAAACCATCCAAAACACATCCGATTGACCTAAAAATTTGCACACATATCCAAAATGACATTATGAACCTGCTCCAACTTTCGGAATTCCATTTCGACCCCGATAGCCTATTTTCTACTACTGACCGGAAATCGCCAAAAACTAGCTTACGCCAATTCAAGCCTAATTCTACACCGGACATCAAAACCACATTCCGAACAGACTCCTAAGTCCCAAATCACCTAACAAAGCTATCCGAACCATAAAATCTACATTCCGAGGTCGTTTACAAATAAGTCAACTCCCAGATGACTTTTCCAACTATTAGGCCAATTTAAGAGACTTAAGTGTCTCATTTATCTCCAAACGTCGCGTCGAACCTGATCCAATCAATCTAACACAGCATAATGAAGTTGAACCACATAAAATGAAAAAGAAACGGGGGAAACGGGGCTATTACTCTCGAAACTATTGGCCGGGTCGTTTCATCCTCCCCTACTTAAACATACGTTCGTCCTCGAACGTGCCAAGAGTTGTTCTCCAACACCATCAAACTGCCTCGTAACCTCACCATGCACGTATCTGGGCGTGATCTCACGTCACCCTATCCCATGTAGGTCCGATAGCACATCACCGTTGAAATTTCAAAATCCAACATGACCCATAAAACTTAGAACCAAATTTCCACTTCTGGAATAATTTACAAGAATCAAAATTCCACAACTATAAACTGACTAAGTCTGAACACGCTGAAGCAGGCCATATACGTAACCCCAGATGTAATCACATATTATACTTCATGACTCAAACACTCATAGCGATAACTCCTAATCACAATAGTTGATCAAACAACCCAATACAGGTACATAACATGTTATCAAGAAATGCCTCGCTTTAACACTTTCTTATACTGCCGATGAGGAAAGAAACAGGTAGAAACTAGCAACCCTTCGTCCGATCAGTCAGACATGAAGATCCCCCTTCCCAAATAGGAATTATAACAGATTTTTAAGCCGAATCCCTATATTTATCCTTCCAACTATGCAGTAGTCAATTCTGACAGCATTCATTCTAGGTCCAATGACCTCTTCTCATCCAACACGACCACTCTGATGACATGACACATCAATACGATTCAAAGCCATAACCTATCCCACTTGTGCACTCAATAGAAACATCCCAATGTAATCAAATTATATAAAAGATTCACAGGAGAGGACCATCCCGCCATTAAGAATTACTGTCACAACACCATGATAAGAGTCTGGCACTCATCGAAAAGTCAAAACACACGAATCTGACACCAAGGATCATACCATAACTCCGCTACAATGCGTGATCCCATCCATACGCTGGTCCACATGAAATACTTCGAGTTACCTTGCTCAAAATCAATAACCATGCACAATTCGACATCAAGTACTCAAAGTGTGTTGCCATAACCACGGGGAAACCATACGATACCATGCCATACGAATCAGAAAGTACATAACCAATACGTCTCATTCCCGCAATACCCAATTACTTACCTTACTCAAATCTAGCTATAAAGCCCAATTAGAACCGCAAAATATGTGCCTATAACCAACGATCACAACTTCTCGCAACACCGAAGGGTAACTCATACATCACTCCAGAACACGAATAAAGTCAATGACAATCGAATGGGACATTCCTCAATAATAAAATTTGGAGTCAGTAATTCTGACCCGGTGCAGAACACACACTCATACGGACCTACCAATAACCCTGAATCAACTCTGGTCACCCACAACAGATGGATAAGTCACTGAAAAGTTCACAATGACTGAACCGTGGTGCATACTAACATCTGACTTGCTTTGCTCGCATCTTCACAGTTCACTACCACAAAATAACATGTTTTTGATAACTCTCAGTCTCGAAGTCCATGAAGCGCACGAATTACTATATCTGATCTCAACTCCACCGCTCGAATACATAACACATCCCAAATACTCAATCATTCCACGAGGGACACCCCTATAATTCTTCCGTGTTACCAAGCAACCTTGAATATCAGTAGTCAAATCCAACAAGAGAGCGTCGAAGTACCAATGAAGTACCCTTAACTCAACACGTTGCCCCTTCTGAAATGTATACCCTCATTAAGCCGCACCAAGTAGTGATATCATTTACCTAGTCATCTGAAACTGCCAATGTTGTCTAAGAATTTTGACCTTCCTTCCAGAACTGAACCGTGACCTCACATATGCCAATCCCACTCTACACAACATACCACATACGCCATGCCATCCTAGGACAAATATAGGAACTTCATGATCCCTTCCGAGCCACAAGAAACTACGTACCCAACTAGCCAAGAACATCCATTTGGTCCCACTTATAAGCAAAATCACTATACATCACCTGCACCTCACGCCAGAAGAAAATACCCATCTCTAACCGTGGTAGAAACCATGAGGAACTATCTGAATCCCATTTGCACAACACCAAACCGTCTGGACTGAATCCTTCTAACTCAACCAAGCTACACAGGCCACCAAAAATCCAAGAGCATTGCTAAGAAACACCTGAAAAAAAACTGATTACCTCATGAATACGCAAAGAACTAATTGATGCTTCTTCTTGCCATAATACCGCAATTCTCAACACAGACTCACCATATGCGACCCAAGCATAAAACCATACCGTCTGAGGCTCACAAGCCGCTGAATACTCTCTCAAATATCCCCAAAAGTACCACATTCAAACTACTTACCCTAAAGAGAGTTCCTGTGAATCTAAAGCCATTACCTTCACCTTCCTGATACTTATATATAGAATCCATGATAATGTAGAAATGCCACAAGTCTTGACACCCTCCAACGTAAATCTCAGTTCTAGCCCATAACACACCTTGAATATTCCCAATTGCTATATTTAACCTTGAATCCGTCAGAACCATTCTCGAGAGTCATCCACTCTACTCAAACCTCAATTAAATCGATCAAACAGACCGAACGACCGGTGCTCCATTAGCACTCCAACACCCCAGGGAGTAACCCCACCTTAATGCAACCAAATAAATTCCTTCCCTAAGCACATTACATCCTTAACAAATAACAACTCAAGGCATCTCATGATTCTTATACACTCACACAGCATAACATACCCATATCTAAAATTTCCTTTATTAAAGTCATTCTCGATATCAACCCCTGCAGGTCATCATGGATTCACCAGTATACCTCGAACTGAAAACCAATACAACACATAATCGCGCAATCAACTTATCATTAGCGGACTCCCCCACTTAGCTCAAAGCCATAGATCAAAACAAAAAGTACTCATAATGACCATATGCTAACACCGCCGCCATACCACAGTGAGATTCAACTAAATCCTTCATAAGCTCATATATAACTCAACCCATTTAACATCCCAAATCATCTCCAACCTCGCATCCACTAATGCAATAACTGTGCCAATTCCCACAAGTGATCTAAACTCAAATTGCAACATATATCAATTAATGGTAAAAGAGAACTTGCTACAAAACAACATAAGGATCACACCACCTCAGAACACCTCGCGGGAAATAGCCCCGCCTGCTTAGCCTCAAACTGATATCTCTCTATGCACTTTTAAAGATCACAGCTATTACGCAATTGCTTTACCCTTCTACATTAGAACAAATCAATGCCTACCCCCGAGACATCACAATAAGCAGTATAAGAACCTGAAGCTGAGGGCAGAACTAACACTGGAGCTGCGGCCAAAGAATTTTTTAGCTTCTGGAAGCTCTACCCACACTCGCCTGACCACATGGATACCCTCACTGGACACCATGTGTCCCAAGAATGCTAATGAACTGAGCCCAAAAAATCACACTTGGAGAACTTTGCATCAAGATTATCCTCCATCAATCTCTATGATATCGTCCTCAAATACTGAGTATGCTACCCTTGATTACGCGTATGCGCCAGGGTTCCATCAATGAATACAATAACAAAGGAGTGCCAATACGGTTGGAATACACCGTTAATCAAATACATGGGTGCTACTGGAGCATTGGCCAGCCCAACAGACATCACTAGGAACTCATAACACAACAAAAGGATCCATTTCACTCCACAACTGAACAACATAAGAGGTCATCCCATATACTCATGACTCGAGGTCATTTGCCAACTCCAGACAGAAGTCAAAAACTCAATAGTTCTTGCTACATATCCGGCCCATCCCTTTTGTCAGAATCAAACAATATGAACGCATCTCACCCTCAAATCATACTCATCACATAGACATCCAGTCACAAAGTTCCATCAATAAGGACTTCAACGGACATATAAGTCCCCAAATGCACGACTCACACAATCGAAATCTTAGCACTCAACCCACAGAATGAATCCGGCCTCAAGTCCTCCAGACTGGCCCATTACCAACATGCCAAAATCATATCTCATCCATGGAAGTCACAAGTCGTCGATGCAAAGTTGATGCCAAACGCTCTCGTGCATGTTCGAATACATGGAAGAGATTCAAGAGTTATGCTATTGGCTGAATGAAATGGATTGGCACGACAAGAATTCAAAAATGTCAGATTTTCCTAAGGGTTCTGCAGCCTCTCGAAGATAAGTACAGACGTCTCCGTACCGATCCGCAAGACTCTACTAAACCTGCTCATGACCAGTGAGTCCTATGTAACTTAGCACTCTAATACCAACTTGTCACGACCCCAAATTTAAACCAGTCGTGATGGCACCTGTCGTGGAATTAGGCCAGCCAAAACCACACTCAAACCGTAATAATCTTCCATTTACATCATTACTAAACTGATAACCCATAAATATTTCTTTTAAACATTTTAAAAACAAATAAAGCTACACCAAATATTAAATACAACCCCCGAGATCCCGGAGTCACTGGTCATGAGCATCTACAGAAAATATACAACTCTGAAAAATAAACTCTATAACAGTAAGCAGGAGAGAGAGGAGGACTGCAGACACATGTAGCTATCTCGCAAAATCTTCGAGAAGTGTCTGGAACAGATACACAGCTCATTCTGCCTAACACTCGAATATGCACACAATGTTCAGGGAGTAATGTGAGTATGCCAACTCAGTAGTAATGAAAATAAATCAGGTCTGAGCAGTAAGAAACACATAAAATCAAATCATCATTTCACAACAAGCACATCCTTTCTTTCAAATAGTGTATACATTAAATCATCACGCTTAAAAGAATATTTCAATAAAAATCATTTGGAAATATACTTGCCAATAGTTTCAACATAACTTTCAAGAATTTTAGTGTAAAAATGATAAAAATCATAAAAAGCCCCTCGGGAAAAACATATTTAATAAGTTCAGAGTGAAAGTGGTCAAATCATAAGTAGACCCTCGAGAAAAAACATGTATCAGAAACTGCCCCTCGGGCATACCTCACAGTCACTCATAATCAGCCCCTCGGGCAACCTCACAGTCACTCATGCCTCCCAATCACCCATCACTCGCACTCAGTAGGTACTTGCGCTCACTGGGTGTGTACAGACTCCGGAGGGGGTCCTTCATCCCAAGCGCTAATATCAAACCACCTCGTGGCATATCATATCCTCACAATCAGGCCCTCGGCCTCACCCAGTCAGCAACTCTAAAAAGTGCCTCGGGCGTATCAGTAAAACGGGGTACTCGACCCAATAAGATCATTTTATATCTCAAAATAGTGTAAATAATGCTGGGTTTCAAAATCATTTAAACATAACATGATTAATGCAAATCATATGTCAACATAGTGAGGAAATAATAGTAAAAAGTCCCCAAGGGGTCCAAACAAGTCGGCACAAGGCCCCAAACATGTCTTATAGCCCAAATATAACAATAGTCTTTAAACACGATTTAAAATATGATTTAAAAGTAATTATGCAACTCAATAGTTTCCACGGGAAGGACCAAGTACACTCGTCATCCGGCATGTGCGCCACTCCGAAAATAGTGAGAAAATACGAAGTCCGGGGTTTCATACCCTCAGGAAAGATTTACAGTCATTACTTACCTCAACCCGGGCCAAAATACTAATCTGCGATGCTCTTGCCCCTCGAATCGGCTCCCGATCGCTCTGAATCTAACCAAAACAAGATTAACATCATCAATATACGCTAAATGAACAAGGCCCAATCAAAAATTATCAATTTTACGCACCATTCCCGAAATTGTCCAAACCCAAGCCCCAGGCCCACGTCTCGAAATTCTATAAAAATTGCGTCACAAGAATACTTATCCTTTCCCGAGTCTACACATATAAAATGCATCAAAATTCGACCACAAACAACCCCTAAATTCCTTAATTATAAGTCTCAGTCTCCCAAGGCCTTAACACCCAATTTATGCCATTTAATCCACTAATTCCAAGCCTAATCCCTCACATAATAACATAGAATCGGGTTTATAGTCCGATAAACTTACCTCCACTGAAGAACCTCGAAATCCTTCTCAAAATGACTCAACCCGCATGCAAAAGTGATCAAAAATGCAAAAAATTCGTGGAGGTAGATATTTATACTTCCTGCCAAGTTAAACCGCACCTGTGGAAGATTCTCCGCACCTGCAGTCCCAGGTGTGCACCTGCGAAAAATGACTTAAGCCGGAATTCCGCACCTGTGACTCCATTTCTGCACATGCGATTCCGCAGGTGCGGTCCCACGTCCGCATCTGCGGTCCCTCGCTGAGATGCCCAAATTCCGAATCTGTGGATTCCTTCCCGCTTCTGTGGGCGCGCACCTACGGTTCCCCATCCGAAGGAACAGTCACACCAGTAAAATGGCACCAACAACAACTTTGCTGCAAATTCCTAAGTCCAAACCTACGTTAACCTTCCGAAATAAATATCGAGCCCCTCGGTACCCCAACCAAACATACCAACACATCCCATAACCTCATTAAAACTTAGTCGAGCCTTCGAAACACCAAAAACAACACAAAAATACAAAAATCACATCAGATTCAAGCCTATGAACTTTGAAACTTCTAAATTTCACCAAGGATGACGAAACCATCCAAAACACATCCGATTGACCCGAAAATTTTGACACATATCCAAAAGAACATTATCAACCTGCTCCAACTTCTGGAATTCCATTCTGACCCCGTAGCCTATTTTCCACTGCGGACCAGAAATCGCCAAAAACTAACTTATGACAATTGAAGCCTAATTCTACACCGGACATTAAAACCACATTCAGAACACACTTCTAAGTCCAAATTCACCTAACGTAGCTATCTGAACCATAAAATCTACATTCTAAGACCGTTTACCAATAAGTCAACTCCCAGTTGACTTTTCCAACTATTAAGCCAATTTAAGAGACTAAGTGTCTCATTTCTCTTCAAAAGTCGCTCCGAACCCGAGCCAACCAATATATCACAACACAATGAAGCTTAACCATATAAAATGAAGGAGAAATGGGGGAAACGAGGCTATTACTCTCGGAACGACCGGTCGGATCATTACAGAAGAGCACCAGCCTTATAAGAAGTCAATATGAAGCTCCCGCTGGATTGTGTATACACCAGAGGGCATTGTATTATAGTAGAGATTTAAGGTGTGGACGTGAATTCCACCCATATGGAAGGGAGGTTATGAAAGCGATAGAAGATACAATGCAAGATTTAAAGGTAAGAAAGGTAAAGTTAAAGAAGGTACGAGATACTCAAATGCGGAATATTGTGAATAGTCCAGACTTTAGATAGGGAGCTAGAAGTGCCGCGATTCAGTATCTAGAAATGATAGTGGTATTGTCAGTAGCATATCTTTCATCATATAGTTTCCAGGTAATGAGAGGTCTATTTATGAGAGTAAAAAAGAGATAGAGACGATGTGATGTCTCGCTTGAGGTTCTAGAATAACATAAGGAAATCTATGGTGCTAGCAAGGTAAAGAAGTTGCGACTAGTATAAATAGATATGTGTAGGTCGCAAGCTAATGTATGGTAGAGCGACAAGGTTTTAGGTAAAAAAGAGTACAGATAAGGAAATGTGAGTAAGAATATGAGAAGAATAGGTCAGGCCTCAGGATTAAGCCCATCAAACCATAGAGATGATGATTTTCGTAAGTTATAAAATGCTCAGTATAGCCTGAATAAACTTAGAGTAGTTTAATACTATGTGATTTTATAAGAGATAGAATGTTTCCCTGGTAGTAGAATGAAAGTGTAATTGTGATAAATGATAAGAGAATGATAATTAGGCCTTCGATTGAGTAACGATTCAAAGAGAAGGGATTTCATGAATTACATGGGATTAGAATACCCCCTTTAAAATGAATCACATTGAGATGCTATGAAATACTATTATTGAAGTTTTGTATCATTCCTATGTGGATCAAGAAAATAACGTTAGATGTACCCCGATGAGACGTGAGCCCTAGTGACAATATAATTATAAGAGGTTTCAAGTTATTAGTGGTAGATTATACATCAACATTAAGGTGAATCAACAATAGATGGATAAAAGTTACAATGAATAAAATGAGATTAGGCTGTCATTCTTAACATAAACAGTAATGCGGAAGCATTAAAGGACTTAGATTTATACATATAGGATAAGCGGCGAGAGAGTAACCTAGAGTTTGGTAGCAAACCATTATAATAATAAATAGAAGTAAGTGATATGGTATAGTATAATCTACCTACATGTAGTAAATATATAAGTATATATAACCGAGGCTATGAAAACAAATAGAAATAGTCATAAGTTCGATAAAGTACCAAGCGAAGAACTTCAATACACCTATAGATGCCCAGAGGTACAACTTTCCATAGTTCTATATATATTCACAAAGTGAGCCGTGGAGATTGGCTAAAAGCCAGAGGAAATAGGAGAGAAGAATCACATAGGCCCGTGTACAAGGACATAGTCGTATAGGCTACATGACAGAAGGTAGCAACAGTTATGAGATTAGAAGAATTCCGACCACATGTCATGGTGTGAGAAAGAGGCCTAAAGGAGGGAATGCCCTGGCCTTTTGATTTATTCATAGAACAGTTGTCTAGATGGAAAGGATAGTATTAAGGTGTTCAATAATAGCTATACGTTATGAGACTAATAAGAACAACAGTCAACATTCGAGGACGAATGTTCCAAAGGAGTGAATGATGTTACTCCCCATGTTTTCGTACGTGAGAGTACGTCGTAAGTAAATTTATGTAAGCTCCGAACTGAGATCATATTTAAAAGTACATAAAGTAAGTTAATAATATTACCGTGGAGGTTACAAATATTTATGATCATGCAACTGCAAGTACCAATAGGGTTGGAAGGTTTAGAAGCTAAAGATATCGAGAAAATAAGTTTCATCGAAAGTAGACAAGTTGGGAACATTATAACACGTAACTTTGGGGTAAGACTAGGGTTCTTAAACTAATAAGGAGGTCATGTTATGATTTATTTTAGTTCTATGATAGTTGTGTGTTACATTTTGAAGTCAAGCGAGTTGTGGAACAAAAGTTAAAAAAGGTCATCACAAGTTACATTTATAAATGTGCTGAAAATTAGGTCAAATGTAGCTGAACTTTTATCCCAATATTCTTGGAATTACGGGATGATACAACTACAAATTGAAGATCTAGGATTCTATTTTCTAACACATTATATCGTTAGTCAGTACGACATCAGAGTAGAGAGTTGTTTTTGCTTTTGCAAGACAGCGCAAGCAGCTCCCATTGGGACCCACTTACGTGGTGGATGATTCTCAAACCTTTAAAGATAGGGGCAACGCTCATTTGGGTTCATTTTACGACCAAACCAGACCCTGTAATCTCCCAAAACACTCTCAATGCAGTATCCATGATTCTAGAGTGTAAACCAAAGATAAAAACATGAATCAAACGCTAGAAATCATGTGGTGCTTGCTAGATCGTAGTACTTCATCTTGTGGCTGTTTTGGAGGATTCTTCAAGTGAAGTAACCTCAGATTTCGTGTTGTTTTTGATTATTAAGGTAATAATCAGGTCTCTCCTTCATATATATTAGAGTTTCAAGGAAAAATACAAGTGTTCACACACCAACTTAAACACAAATTTTATTTAAGAAGAGAATACAACTCGTATAGTGTTGTGGTGTGATTGAGGGTTGTTGTGAGCAACACCAGCTGGGATTTTAAGTTCTATCTACTAGATAAGGTAAGAAAATCATGTTCTTGGTTGTTCTTAAGATTAATCATGTGTTGGTAAGTTGTTTGAGAGGAAATCTATAAAATAGTAATTGACATGGCATAAGGAGTCATTATCTCTTTTTGTGGGCTGTGTTGAGTCTATATATAGTTTTTTGTGGCTTGGAAGTGTTATAAATAGTTAGATTATGTTATGAATCATTTTTTAAGATTATCTATGTGTTAAATAAGTTGATCGAATAAGATAAAACAAGAGGTTGACAATAAAGGGTAAGGTGCTAGGCATGTGGACTATTTTTTTTGTTGATAAAACTGGCTTTATTTTATCAAAAAACTGTCTTTACATATCCAGATTAATGCTGACCATTAATCTCTGGTTCATTATTATAAATTTTAACACTATACTATACTAACTCCAATCAGCTATTAAACTATACTAAGGGAAATTGTTTAAACTCTCCAATTCTTTTTGCCAATTGGTCTTTTTCCTCCCTTGTATGTGAATATGTATAGCAATTCCCTTGAATAGATCATCCACATTATATCTGCCTTTGTTGAATCTCATCGAATTCCTTTTGCGCCAAATACATTAGACAACTATCGCGAACACTGCTATAGTCATCTCTGCTTTGCAATTTTTCCTCTTTGCCAAACTACTCATCCTGTTCAATTCATTCTGCCAGCTTCCTATATGCCTTGCAATGCCCAGCTATTTCAATACTCTGTCCCGTAGCTTGTTAGTTTTTGGACAGCCAAAGTATAAATGATCAAACGTTTCAATATTGTTTGCACAGAACACACATTCTAATGGAATTTGAATTCCAAACTAGATGAGTCTATCCACAACTGCTATCCTTTGATAAATAGCCAACCGTAGATGGAATTTGAATCTAGGATGAATATGTGTATGTAAGTGAATAATTTTCCAAACAACTTTGGGGTGTTGTGGCTGCAACTGAACATAAGCTTTATGTATGTGGAATTTTCCTTGCTTCGCTAAGCTCTATAGTGTGGATATAAGACTGCTATGAGTTGGCCTTATTTTCTTCACTTCTTCCTTTGCCTCTATGATTTTCCTGACCACCCATGCTACTATTTTGGGTGTGTTCATTTCAGCAATATTCCTTTTCTTTATATAGTAACTATGAGCCCATTTGATCCACAATGTATCTTTCTTCATTGCCAATGCCCAGAGATGCTTCAATAATGTTTATTTATTCCATATCTTTATATTTATAACATTCAAACCTCCAGCAACTCTAGGTTGACATATCTTGTCCCATGCAGTCAAAGCTTTTCTTGAGCAATCAGTTGAACCAGTCCACAAAAAAGTCCTACTGATGGTCTCTATCATCTTCATGATCTTCTTTAGCAATAAAAATATTGAGCCCAGTATGTTTGTATTCCAAATAACATAGATTTGATGAGCTGAATTCTTCCAAAATATGAGAGCATCTTAGCTGACCAGCATCTTACTCTTTCAGTAATGTTTTCTACTAGAGGTAGACATTGGTATATGTTCAGCTTTCTTGCAGACAATGGAACTCCCAGATACTTAAAAGGTATACTACCCTCTGTATATCCAGTAAGCTCAATCAATTGCTCCTTTATATGTTGTGCCACACCAGCAATATAAATTGAGCTCTTTTCTGCACTTGCCTGCAGCCAGATGCAGCTGAAAACCTATTAAAGGCTTCCTGTAATATAGTAATTGAAGTTATGTCACCCCTACAAAACATTAACAGATCGTCAGCAAAACAAATAGGTGTCAGTCCCAGCTTTTTGCACTTTGGATGGAATTTGAACTCCTTTTGAAAGGATAGTTGGTTCATCTCCCTTTGCAAGTATTCCATGGAAATCACAAAGAGATAAGGAGACATTATATATACTTAGCATATTACTCTCTTAGCTGGGAAAGGTTTGGTAAGTCCTCCATTCAAAACAAAAGAATAGGACATTGTTGTCACACACTCCATTATCCATAGAATGAACTTTTGAGGGAAGCCAAGATCTGTAAGCATGTATCTAACAAACTGCCAGTCCAATGAGTCATATGCTTTCCTTAGGTCCACCTTGAGAACACATCTTGGAGAAAATCCTTTCCTATTATAGCCATTGAATAATTCATGACTAAATAGGATATTATCCACAATACTCCTCCCTTCTATAAAAGAAGATTGTGCTTTCCAAATTATACACTCAATTACCCTTTTGATTCTTTTAGTCAGGATCTTGGCAATGATTTTGTAGACAGTAGTGCAGCATGCAATAGGTCTATAGTCTTTAACTTTTGTAGGTGCTGGAACTTTTGGGATCAAAGTTATGGTTGTGCAGTTCCATAGTTGCTTCATCTTACCTCTTTGGAAAAAGAATAACGTAGCATCATATATATCTCATCTCACTTCCTTCCAGTGCTTTGTAAAGAATTCTATTGGAAAGCCATAAACTCCAGGGGCTTTATCATTTGGCATGTCGTTCACTGGTTCATCAACCTCTACATGTGTTACTTCCTGTATTAGTTCATGTTGTTGTTGCATTGATAAGCATTCTCCTTGTTTGATGAATCTGGTATTAGGACATGGCTTTATTCCAGTAGTAGTTCCCATAAGTTGTTTGAAAAACATTGTGAATTCTTTTTCTACAGCTTTAGGTTCAGTGATCTTAACTCCCAAATCATTATACACAGTAGTAATTGTGTTCTTGCTTGCTCTGATCTTCAGCTGTGCATAGAAATATTTGGAGTTTGAATCCCCATAATCAATCCAGGTTACTCTAGCCTTCTACCTCAGTACTCTCTCCTCTATGATACTCCAGTTCTCTAGTTCATGTAGAGTCCGTTTTTCCTATTCTATCAACACTTGATTGAAGGGATCAAGTATCAAATTAGCATGAGTACACTCCAGCTTCTATCTTATTTGAGGCAATCTTTGCTCATAGCTTGTCATCTCCTTGTTTAGACCTCTAGCCTCAGCTTTTAGATGTTGTAACTTCTGCCAGATACCAGTCATAGGATCATTTTCCATCTTCTACTTCAAAATTCAATCTACCATAGGCTTAAATTCTTTGTGCTTCATTGTTACCATGTACAATTTGAATGGATTAAGATATATAGTTCTCCTTCTCCATATTTGGACCAAGATATGTGAGTGATCTAACACTCCAGGTTCTAAGAAATTAACTTCTACATGCCCATAATCTTTAATCCATTCAAAATTTCCAAAAGCCCAATCAATCTTACTGTAAACTCTATCATTTTCGCTTTGGTTATTGCACCAAGTAAAGAAACAACCCTTTGTCCTAAATGGGGTCAATTGCATATTATCAATACACTTCTTGAACTCATCAACCTCATTCACAGTAATTGGTTGTCCTAACCTATCATCTATGGTTAGGACATTTTTGAATTCAGCACTTATGAGCCAGAGAATTTGAATCTTCCCCCCTATCTGTTATAAATCACTCCATAGACTTGCCCTTTCCAGCAGCTTGTTCCTAGATACACTACTTTCAACATAATCCGATAAGCAGTCACTGGATCACTCATTAGACAATGAACATGGATTTGAATTATGTTAACCATAAAAGTGGTCTCCCATAACACCAAATTCTTCCATTTTCAGCCTTTGAATAGTTACAGCAGTAACCCCAATCCTTAGCTACCTTATACAGGATATCTTTTGCCTTCTTCTCATTAATTCTGGTCTCTATACATCCTAAGATATCTATTTTATTCTTTTGTAGAAAGATTCTCAATTCCTTCTGCTTATAGGGCTTATTCAGCCCTCTTATATTCCAAGTACTTATAATCATGGTGGTTTTTGTATAGGGTCAGAGTTCATCTCCCCTCCCTATACAGAAACTTGTCCACACTCTTCCAGTATTATGAATCTATTAGAAGTGCTAGCCTCACCATTTATAACCTGCTGAACAACTAGAGTGTACTGCCTTTCATTATCTTCCTTCATTTGTATCATCATACTCCTTTGATCTGTTTCATCTGCAGAGGTATGTTTCCCTTTGTCACTTTCTGTTGGAGGTTGTATTTCAATCACCTCACCACTCCCCTCTTCTTGTTCCTGCTGATCTTTTGGCTTCCATTCCTGAATAACTTTCCTCCTTCTGCCCTTATTTCTTCTTTTAGGGGCTTTGAATTTGGCATCTTCATGATGTTTAGTTTACTTCCAACACTCAAAGATATCATGCCCAAAATGTAAGCATTCACTACAAAATTTTGGCTTCAATTACGTACAATATTTCATGATGTCGAATACCAGTGGGAGTTACAATCTCAACAATTTCCACTAATGGCTTTGTAGTGTCCACTTTCACAAGCACTCTAGCATAGGAGATTTTGTTCAATTCTGTTGTGAATTTATGTGTGTACATTGGCAAACTAACAACACTAGAAACCTTACTTAACTCATCAGTAGTCCAATACCCAACTGATAGACTAGGAAAATGAATCCACAAAGGAATAGTAGTGATATATTTACGATCAAAGTGGAAATATCTTTCCCAATTTTGCAAAATAAATGGCTTGTTATGATATGAGTACGGCCCTGCTTGTACAACTTTATCGTTGTCCTCCACAGTTGTGAATTGAAACACATAATAACCATCTTGGTGAGATAGAATTTGGGGCTTCGTGAAAAAATCCCACATTGATTCTACATAGCTCTCCATAGATTTCTCATATGGAGCATCACCAAGTATATATCCAGTTAGAGCAGTCGCCAAGTATTCATTTAGCTCACTTACATCACCTTCCTCTATTTGAATGACAACCTTCCCATCTCTATGACTTGGCGGAACATACTCCAACCTCATCCCCATCTGAGAGTTACGATTTTGCTGTCTAATTTCCTTTGCATGCATGATCTTCTCCTTCCCTTTCTTTGTTGTTGCTGTGAGATCTGGATCTGGAGATGGCTTTGAAGATTCGGCTTCAGAAAACTACAGTCGCTTTGGGTTGGTTGGTAGTTGATCCTTACATTTCTGGGTTTCCTTCTCTATAACACCATTTGTACTATTCCATTGATTAATGTTCCCTTCCTCATTCATACTTAGCTCCTTTTCCTCATGAATTGGTTGGAATCTAGTTGGTACAAAACTTGCAAACATTAACGGAGTGAGAGTCTTCATCGTTGAGTTCACCGGTGTTATAGCAGCATTCACCAGAGCTACTTGTTTGCATCTCCTTGCCATCGATGGTGCACATTAGCATGCCTTGGCTTATCGTGCAATGAGAGCATTTAGGAGTCAATCTATAAAATCGTGGCCAATTCCAAATCGTGCACATGGTCATATGGACTATTTTTGAAGATTATTCTTATAATGTTTTGGACTGAAAATGATGTGGTAAGAATAAGTATGATGCAATAGATGTTGTAGGAAAATTCATGGAAAATGAATTGAATTCAAATTATAATTTGTTAATCATAAACTAAGCTTCCACTCAAAATGGATGTTCATGTAATCATAGAGCTTATTGTGAATTATATAGTTGTTGTATGGTGAGTTTTAGTAACGTATGGGATGTGATACAAATATGGGAGGTGCTGTCAATTTTTCTTACAGAATATTGGTTTCAAAATATGAAAGTTATAATGCATATATGATGACAACAAAGTCGGTATACTCATTGTAGACGTAAGAAGATCATATTGAGCTTGGTTGATGATTTGAGAGAACATTGCAAAGGTATGTTAAGGCTAAACCCTTCCTTCATTTTGGCAGGATATTCTAACAACATGAGTTTGATAACGATGCATAAAGAGAAGTTGGTACTCCTTAATTTTTGTACGTTATCCTAGTTTTATAAGTTATAGTATTCTCCCTTATCGGGACTCTATATTCATATACGTATTGTTTCCTTCCAGTCGAGGGAGCATAGGGTTTATATATATATATATATATATATATATATATATATATATATATATATATATATATATATATATATATATATATATATATATATATATATATATATATATATATATATATATATATATATATATATATATATATTACAATATTCTTTACCACCATCAAGCTATGATCAGTGTGCAGGTCCTTATTGGGCAGTACTACTATATTTTCACCACCATCGAGTTATAATCGGTGGGCAGGCCCCTATTGGGAAACCTTCGGTCAGAATGTATGTTCTATACTAAGCGCCTATGAGAGAGACCTGAATGGCTGAGATACAGAGCTTAGTATGGTCGAGCGCCTAGGAGTGAGCCTAGTACAACAGAGCAGTTATACATATTGAGCCTTACAGAGCCAGAAAACTATTTTACTTACTACATTGAGAGAGTGATTCACTATCATCAGATAAGCATATCTTCATATTATCTTTGACTCTCAATTAGTTTCAGTTATTATATTATCAGTTCTGTCTTATCTTTAAATTATTTTATAGCCTTAGATGTTCGATACATTATTTCATATTGACGTCCCTTTTGTCGGGGAAGCTGCATTTCATGCCTACGAGTCTTGATAGACTGCTGTATAGACCTTCCCAGTAGATAGAGTCAAACATAAGCTTAGTTGGTAAGATCCACTTCCTCGGAGTTACCAGGTCTACAACTTGGGGTCCATTTTATATATACAGGTTTGATAGGTAGGTTGAGGAGATGTTCCAACCATGATATAGTTCAGTTATCTCTAGAGGCTTGTAGCCTAGTCTTGTATATTTTGTATCTCAGTATTGTGGCCTTGCCAGCCCCGTGTACATGTTAGTTTTATATTGCTGGTTGTAGACATTCATTGTGGCCTCGTCAGCCTTTATTGGTTTGTCAGCTTGTAGGTAGGCCTCGTTGGCCTAAGTTGAGGGTTACCCCTCCAGGGTTTAAAATTACAGAGTTCTACGCTCCGGCCACACCTCCCCGGGTTTGGGACGTGACACTGTCAATTATGAAAGATATCTATATTTTTCCTTTAGGAAAAGTAAATCAATTATGGTAAACTATTTTTTTCTTCCATCAAAAAAGGTAAAATTCAAACATGGAAAGAATATAATGGCCAAATCAGTTCAAGATTCTTGCAAGCTCGCCTTCTTATGTCGTACCAGGGTTATTCTTTGTAGTGCTCAAATCAATGGTGCTCTAATAAACCTACTCTGCCACGAGTAATCCGAGGCGTCATAAACCACCAAGGGCTACTAACATCTCTCAGAGATCTAGGAACTCCGAAAAATGGTTTTAAACATTGCTTTAATCGAATAACTCAAATAAATATTTTTTCTTCACAATTCTCATCAAAACAATTTTATGTGTTCGTACGAAATAAAATTCAAGCATTTCATAATGTACTAAAAATGTAGGCAAGTCATGTAAATGCATGAGGCACAATTCTTAGAGCAATTGACAATTTCGATAAAATTAAGCCAAGAAATAATTTGTTTATCTTTCTAGAATTCTAGTAGATAATGTGAGCCCGTTCGTTCCAATCATGTGACGACCCGGTCGGTCTTTCCGAGAGTAATAGCCCCATTTCCCCTGTTTCTGCTTCATTATATGTTGTTCAACTTCATTATATTATGTTAGATTGGTTGGCTCGGGTTCGGAGCAACTTTTGGAAATAAATGAGACACTTAGTGTCTTAAATTGGCTTAATAGTTGAAAAAGTCAACTGGGAGTTGACTTTTGGTAAACGAACTCGGAATGTAGATTTTATGGTTTGGATAGTTGCGCAGGTTATTTGGGACTTAGGAGTGTGTTCAAAATGTGGTTTTGATGTTCGGTGTAGAATTAGGCTTGGATTGGCGAAAGTTAGTTTTTGGCAATTTCTGATCGGCAGTGAAAAAGGCTATCGGGGTCGGAATGGAATTTCGGAAGTTGGAGCAGGTTCGTAATGTTATTTTGGATATGTGTGCAAATTTTCAGGTCAATCGGATGTGTTTTGGTTGGTTTCGGCATCATTGGCGGAATTAATAAGTTTCCAAGATCCTTAGGCTTGAATCATGAGTTGATTTGGTGTTTCGATATTATTTTGGGTGTTCCGAGGGTTAGACTAAGTTTGAATGAGGTTATAGGATGTGTTGGCATGTTTGGTTGAGGTTCCAAGGGCCTCGGGTGTGTTTCATGTGAGTTTTGAGCGAGTCCGGGCATTACCGGAACTCGGGCATCGTTTTGGGCTTAAATTTTCTTCTGAGGGTGAAGAAATTTCCACTGGGGGTAAAATTGGGGCGTTGAGAGTGGAATTTTGGATGCTGCAGCGTTGCAGGGAATAATCCGCAGATTCTCTGGTCTGAGTTCGGGAGACTATATCTTTTGATCAAGAAGGATTTTGAGATGATTATAAAAATACGGTTGTAGCCCTTCGTGTCTAGTTTCCAGAAATCTAAAGAAATAATAATTTGGACATCTGAAGAGAATGTTATGTCCAAAATACTGAAGCATGTCGGTGCAGCCTCCAGAAGCACGACATCGCTAATTTTTCGCGTCCGCGGAGGTTGGTTTCGCCGTAACACCCGGAATTCTGCTGTCAGCACTATGTAAATAAAAAAATGCACTATATAAATGGGATTAGGCATTATTTCACATTTGGGACCTAGGGAGCTCGGTTTGAGGCAATTTTTCAAGGGTTTTTCAAGAAATTCATCGGGGTAAGTGATTCTAACTCGGATTTGGTTAACATACATGAATATATCAATGATTTCATCATTTGATTAGTACTTTGAGGTAGAAATTTGGGAAAAATTGTAGAAACTTCATAAAATGAACTTTTGGGATTTGAACATCGAATTGGAGTCGGATTTGAATGAAACTAGTATGGTAGGACTCGTGAGTGAATGGGTTTCCAAATTTTGTGAATTTTTCGGGATTTCGAGACGTGGACCCAGGGTTCGGGTTTGACCAATTTCAGGATTTGTTGTCTAATTTGATAATTTTCATATGGGATTCATTCCTTTAGAGTATATTGATGATAATATACTGATTTTGGATAGATTCAGAGCATTTGGAGGCCGAATCGAGAGGCAAGAGCATCGCGGGCTAGAGTTTTGTCCGGTTTGAGGTAAGTAATGACTATAAATCTTGTCCTGAGGGTATTTAACCCCGGGCATTGTATTTTCTCACTAGTTTTAGAGTAGCGCACATGTTGGATGACGAGTGTGTGGACTGCACTGGTTTTTGGATTTGGACTTGGTCCTTTCCGCGGCAACTATTGAGTTGCATAATTTACTCAAAATCATATGTTAAATTGTGTTCTAAAACTATTGCTATATTTAGGATGTAAGCTATGTTTGAGGCCTTACGCCGACTTGTTTAGACCCCTTGGGGGCTTTTTACAGCTATTTCCTCACTGAGTTGACTTATGATTTACCCTCAGTCATGTTATGCTTACTGATTTTGATACTCAGCCTTATTTACACTATTTTGAGATATAAAATGATGTTTTTGGGTCGAGTACCCCATCTTACTGATACGCCCGAGCGGCTTTTGTGAATTGCTGACTGAGTGAGGCCGAGGGCCTGATTGTGAAGATATGTTATGTTGAGGTGTCTTGATATTAGCGCTTGGGATGAACGACCCCTCCGGAGTCTGTACACACCCCTAGTGAGCACAGGTACCTACTGAGTGCGAGTGCCGAGTGATTGGGAGGCATGAGTGATTGTGAGGTTTCCTGAGGGGCTGATTATGAGTGACTGTGAGGTATGCCCCAGGGGCTGATTACGAGTGATTGTGAGGTATGCCCGATGGGCAATTTCTGATACATGTTTTTTCCCGAGGGGCTACTTATGATTTTACCACTTTCACTCTGAACTTATGAAATATGTTTTTCCCGGGGGGGCTTTTTATGATTTTTATCATTTTTACACTGAACCTCTTGAAAGTTATGTTGAAACTATTGGCAAGTATATTTCCAAATGATTTTTACTGAAATTGGCTTTTAAGTGTTATGATTTAACGTATACATTGTTGGAAAGAAAGGTTGTGCTTATTGTGAAATGATGATTTGATTTTATGTGTTTCTTACTGCTCTGAACTGATTTATTTTAATTACTACTGAGTTGGCGTACTCACATTACTCCCTGCACCTTGTGTGCAGATCCAGGTGTTAGGGCAGAGTGAGATGTGTATCTGTTCCAAAGCTCGTCTCGGAGATTTTGCGAGGTAGCTTCACGCGTCCGCTGTCCTGCTCTCTCCTGCTTATTATTATAGAGTTTATTTTCTTTGAATTCTGTATTTTGTGTAGATGCTCATGACCAGCGACTCCGGGATCTTGGGGGTTGTATTTAATATTCGGTGTAACTTTACCTGTTTTAAAAATGCATAAAAGAAACTTTATGGCTTATCAGTTTAGTAATGATGTAAATGGGGGATTATTACGATTTGATTATGGTTTTGGCTGGCCTAGTTCCACGATAGGTGCCATCACGACTTGTTTATATTTGGGGTCGTGACAAATCAGAACCCGCACTAATATCTTTAAAAAATTAGCACAAGATGTAATATGAACTTTTCGAGAAGACAACTTTAGTAGAAACATTGTCTAAACTCACCTTATAATCATTCCTTTCAAGAAATGTGTGCTCCAATCAATGCAAATTACGTCTATAGCCCGTAATCCACATCAAAATTTGACACACAACACCTACAATTACTATCACTGTTAATGTTGCACCCTATTTTGTACTAGTCAAGACATGATTCAACTTATGATTTCTCTGTTGTTGGTGAAAGAGAGTCACCACCTAATATTTAAAGGTATACTAGGTTACCTATTTGATTACTAAGTTACATTTTTACTGGTCTGCTAACCGGTGAGATTATGGGTAAAGGTTCTTGTTCTTCTAAAGGGAAGGTGTTAGACACTCCTTAAAATCTATGTGAGGTAGCTCCATATGACTTAGACTAATATTAAGGGATCAGTTATTTATACTATGCTTAATTACCATTAAAAACAAGACTTACTATACATATCTTACAGAGGGTATATAAAAGGGATGTAAGACTTTAAAAGAGTTCTGAAAGCAATCCATATTTTATAAGGCTTGTAAAAGAGGCTATGTTATGAACACAGTGGACTTAGGGAATAGATGCTTATATAACTCTAAAAGATGTTTGTAAGAAAGTGAACCAAATGTACCTTGTTTCCAAAATCTTAAGAGGAGCGATCTATGAAAATTCATTTGGGCGATAGTATTTCACCTTTTTTATTAAAATCGGATTTACCACTTGTTAGTAAAACCGGCGATCCTTTTTTTATTTTTCTTTCTGAAAATGTGATTGTTGTTCTTGACAAAATTTTGTTCAAAAGTATTTAAGGAAAGGCAAGTGAGTAACGAGATAATAATGATGCGGGAAGATTAGAATTAGCGAAATGAGGATATGTTGCATATTATAATTATCGAACTAAGGATTAGTTACTAACTAATTCCTTTGAAATACTATATTATGTAAAGCTTGTCTATGTTACATGTGATATTAAGGTATATAGATAAAATATGTGATCTAATATATGAGCGTCAAATATGATAACAAAATAAGATAAAACGACAAAGCGATAGGTGAATGTGATGAAGCAGTAAACTAGATTAAAAAAGCAATAAATAATAACAAAGAAAATGAGGAAAAGAGGACTAGACTCTGGTGGTTGGGCCTCAAGAAGGCAGACCCAGTAATTTGAGAGACACAGCTACAGCTATCTGGACTCTCCAAAAATGCAACTAGGCTGGAACTTAGGCCCGAGTTCCTTAGAAACTCAATAGGCCCAAATGATATACATGCCCAAAAAAAAGAGAAAAGTCATTAGACACACACTCCATATATTCAACATATTCAATCATGTATTAAATGCATATAAATAAATGAGTGGAATAATAAAGATATCAATACCCAAATACTATGGGAAGTTATACTAATGTGGTAGTTCTACATGGCAAATAATTTTCATTGAAAACCTTTCGTTGTCATTAAACACTAAACCCCTAAAAAATCAAATGTTTCAATGACTTAAGGGCTAAGGAGGAAGTTCCACTCAATGTCGATGTCCCCCTTTTGAATCCCCCGACACTTTAAAGTTCCCAAGGGACTCAAGGCTTAGGGCAATGCTTGTGCTTGGGAGGGCAGCCCGACCTTGAGTTAAACTCCACTCCCAAATACCTTTAATCACTAACATCATATTTTCCCTATAGGTTTAAATGCCAACGAGGCTCTTTCAATGTAAACTAAATTTCGTAGCATTACTCACCACAACAATATACTTTCCCTCCTAATAGAATAACATAAGAGGAAACATACTACCTTTGATACCAAATAAAAGAAAACATATCAAATGAATATAAAGGTCTAACTTTAGAACACACACAGGATAGGAGCAGAAACATCACAAGCATACAGCTAAAGGTCTGAACATTAGAGAAGAGCACACTCAAATGGAAGATAAACTATACAGGGTTCATATATGCAACAACACAAAGATACAAATTCTCTTGTCCCTAGCAAACCAACTTTGAACAGACTGGTTTGCTTCTAGCACATTCATGGGTTGACAACACTACATAGCACTTTAAAGGTCATCCATAAAGATTCAGAAAAAACAATTATGACTGGCCACTTTTACAGAAGATATTAGAAATAGGATTGAACTCTTGACAAGACTACAAGTTCACAGACTTGAACATGGAATCCCTAAGAGCTCAACAGAGTTATATCCCTAACAATATTATCTTTAAATAGGCCACCATGTTCAAACAATTTCAATAAAGGGGATTCTCACAAGGTTTAAGGATCAAGTTCTATTTCAAATTAATAATAGGGAAAGGACTAGGCACAATTTAAGACAAGGACATGGAATATAGAGTCAAACAAGTATACTTGCAACATTCAGTCAATTATACACCAGCAGGGTAAGTGAAGTAGTGACTTCATATATATAGAGGGCTTTACACATTACAGGATCAAGTTAAACATGTCAATGAAGAGGTGAATTACAGGTAAAGTAAGCATTATATCAAAACAAGTTTAACTGAGATGTAAATCTAGCTTAGTATATAAGTATGAAGTTCTCATGATTCAGCTCTTAAAAATTATCACTTGATTAAAACAACATAACTAAGTCCTACTTTTTATGGAAGATAACTTAATGATAGATGCATGTAGGCTTCACAAAACCAACACTAGTTCAATGAGATTAAATACAGGGAAGTACTATACCAAATAAGTTTTGAATTAAACATGTATCTGAAGATTTTAACTAATCCCGAGACAACCAATTTCGGTTGTACAACAATTACCAGTTAAATATAACTAGATCACTGCAGAATCATGAATGAAAGGCTATGAAGTTTAAGTAAGAATGGACAATCATTCAAGAAATATCGAAACTTAAACATGTAGACTGTTGGATCTCAGAAACGAAAATCATCAAGAATCACATAATAACTTGATCAATCATTAATTAAAGACTCAAAAGGCATGACAAATAATCACAAGCAGACATTATACTATCAGAACATAAGCTTTCCCATACTAATTAAAAACACCATAAACTATTGCAATTTTCAGAAGATAACTAGTACATTTATAGCATTCTAAGTAGATGAGCAAAAGAGAGAGATGGCAAATATACTGACCTTTTTTAGGGTAGCAGACCAAGAGAAGATCTCTCTTAGTTTATAAGACTCCAAAACATCAAGCTCTAAGTAGCAATAGCACTCAGAAACAAAGAACAAGATTCAGTAAGAAACCCTATGACTCTTAGAGGATGGTGTAGTTGTTTTTCTTCAGTGTTAGGTGTGTGTTTTTTGTGTTAGGTCGTGTTGCTGAAATAATTAAAGAGTTATATTTATAATTTAAGGCTCTTAGGGTTTTAGATTCAAATCAGTTGTTGAAAGTGATGAAAGCTCGGTGATGATAGCAAATCAAGTGAAAAAATCTCAAAGACTGAGGGAAATTTATGTTAATTTTTACCTGATTGGAGAAAAGTCAACCACTGAAGGAAAACCCATCGCATAAAGCCCCAAAACCTAGAGGTCATTGCGTCTGAAATGGCTCCTCGTGTGCATTGATTTGAAATAACAAAGAACATATCAGTCGACTTGAGGTTTCATTCTTTGGGTATGTGATGTCGATATTAGAACTTTGAGATTAAACGGTGAAAAGGGAAATAAAACAGTAAGATTCACAGTACAGGGACAAGATGGATAGCCATGCATGCCATGGATTTGAAAGACCATGGACGATTTGAAGTTTAGTTTATAGGCTACGATTTTCAGATTTGGGGATTTTGAACCTCAATATTGGAAAAGGGAAGAATGCAGCAGAATTCGCGAATTTAGTTGGCAATAAGAATAACTTCTAGGTTGATTTGAGACTTTACCCAGATTTGTGCAAGCTTTAGTTGATTCAGGTGTAAGGACCCATAAAATTCTTAACCAAAATCTCGGTTTTGTAGTGCCAAGTTAGATTCCAGCGGTTGTTATAGTAGAAATTTTTTGCGGCGAGCTTGCAAGCCGCGGTTCGGAATTTTTGGATTGATCAGTACCCTGAGGAATGAGAAGGAAATGTTTCTAAGACTTAAGAATTTTGTTGGCCCATTATGCAGTCGCATAATCAATCTGCGGACTGCATAATGACCGTAGAGTTAAGCAGAAAATCTGGCCAAAATTGAGGCCAGTTTTGTTGTCGATTATGCGATCGCATAATCAATATGCGGACTGCATATTGGACGCATAACCTCTTCTAGGTTTTGAGAAGGGAGTTTTGTGGTGCATTATGCGGCCGCAGAATAGGTATGCGAACCGCATAGTTGTCGCATACCCGGTCAGAAAATTCATCTTCCTGGAGGCCATTCTGCGGACACTTTGCGGACCGCCTATCCATTATGCGATCGCATATGCGACCGCAAACCTGTGTCGGGGAACCCATTTAATAAATTTAAAACCCGACCCCCATTCCGCTAACTCCCCCCCTCCCCAGGCCATTTTTTATCAGATTTTTCTTATAACTAGAGTGAGAGAATGAGATTTAGAGTGAGAAGGTGATGCTCCACCAATACCCCTTAATTCTTGCTTGAAATTTGAATATTTACCAAGGAAAGCAACCTATTCCTACACTATATAGGTAAGAATTTATACCACGTACTCTAAATTCACAAATCTAGTAAAAATGGGAATAATTGGTGTAGCACGTCTTGGGTTTGGGGATGGATATTTCGCATGCATGTGTCATTAAAATGTGTGGGGAGGTTGTGAGCTAATAATAGGTTGAGGGGTGGTATAATCTTTCATAAAAAAGGTCTTAATAGCCTTACTACACATATAAGTATCTGATGGAATGCTCTAGTGAGTTAGAATTACAATTACCTTTTCTACTTTGGGTTCAATTTTGTTAAATTATTAGAATAGACTCAGGCTGCTAAACCTTAATCGTCTAAAAGTAATTAAGGAAATCTCAAACAAGGTATGTTGGCTAAACTTTCTCTCTCGGAATTGAACTCCTTAATGTTTCCGTAAAGCTTAAGTATGGTCGGCTCAAAATCTATAATTTCTACATCCCGGGTTGTCCCCTATAAACATATATCGAATAAGCTTTATAGGAAAAGTTATATGTTTAAACTATGGTTTTGTTTATTAAGTTGTATGGCTTTGAGTTGTATGGTAAATGAAAACTAGTATACCAATTGGATTAGGAAAACTCGATATGCTTAATACTTTTAATTACTCCCACGTGTACTTTATGACTTGATTGAGTATGTCTTGTTGTTGATAATCTATAAAGATGTTTGAAAATGAATTAGATGAATTGGGGTACTACTTGTTTGTGACTTTGATGTGTCTTCTTATTGTTGGTTGGTATTTGGTGGTGATCCTTGAAATTAAATGAAGTGAAATTTTGGATATAAATAATATGCGGCCATCGTGCCATGGATAATGAAACTTGTGAAAGGCCCAAAGAGACAATGGAACATTGTTATGGTGAGTGATTGGAAATGCTAATATAAGATTGTTCAATGTGAATGGTTCTGAGATGAATACATTTTTGTATATGTGTGTTATGTTTGTGTGAAAACTGAGTATAAAAATGTTTTTGGGAGCATCATTAGGAAAACCGAGGAAGGGTGGGTCATAAGGCTCACACCTGAAGCTACACGTGCTGGTGTAGGGGTGGATTGTGATTTGGGATGAAATTGTGATTATTCCCCTAAATTGGGATAAAACTAGTACTTGTGGATTGGAAAAGAAAAATCCAACCCACACGGCATATGTGGGAAGGCATCCTAGCTGATCGGGTGGAGATCAGACTCCATGTTGCGCACATGGTGGTACTACACTTGTAACAACTTTATTTCGCATCATATGTCAAACCACATCGTCCGTGGGGAGATGGCCTAGCCGATCGGGTGTGATCGTACTCCATGCTAACAAAGACGATGGTAATCGGTGCTAATGATCTCCTAACCAAATATATATATATATATATTCTATTTTCGTACCTTGGAAATTGTTATGTTTCAATTGGTTAGTTGGATATTGTTGATTGCGACTTTCTGTTCTCTATGTGTCGTCTTTGCCTGTATGGACATTCTATTTTGAAATAGAACTTTTAGTTATATATATTAGTAATATTCAAAAGTGCTAACGTCCCTTTTGCCAGTGGCGCTGCATCTTTAATGGATACAGGGGGTTCCACGGTAGGCGGTTGTGATCAGTGATAGCGGTACGCTCCTTTAAGCTAATTTGGTGATCCCCACTTTATTTCGGGGTCCTGTGTCATTTGGTTATCGTCTACTTTGTATTTTATGGTATAGCTAGATCCTTGTTGTCGGCATTTCTACATTCCTCTTCAGTTGTATTTAGAGGCTCCGTAGATAGGTTGTGGGTGGTGTTTTATACTGGAAAGTAAAATAGAAAATATCGGTATTTGAGAAATATGTTTTTCGTATTTCTATAAAAATTATAATATTTTTGATATTATTGTTGAAACTGCTAATGGAAATGAAATGGAAGTTGTTAATGAAAGATTTACAAAGTATGATTAATGGAGTTCCTCTCCTTTTTATTCATGAATTAGTTTGGGTAGAATGAGACCTAACATGCTTGATCAGTTGGGTTTTCTTGGTTGAGCGCCGGTCGCACTCCTTGGTTTTTGGGACATGAAAAACTTTGTATCAAAACCTATGGTTTTAAAGTTCCCTAGGATGTCTCAGAGGCATGTCTAGTAGAGTCCTTCTTATCGGTGTGTTGTCGACCACACCTATAAGTTGGAGGCTACTTGGACATTTAGGAATAATGCCCTTCTTTGATATTCCATATCGTGCGGTGGAGCTCAATAAAGGGAGCTTATTTCCTTTTTATGTATCCTTTTCCATATGAGTAACCCACGAGTTCAAAATAGCGAGGAAGAAATAACCCCGCCGTTGAATCTGGGGGAAATTGCACAAGAGCTCGTCGGGAGAATGTGCCAAGCTATGGAGGGATTGGAAGAACTTGTTGCTAAGGACAATGTCCTTGTTCCTATCAATTTCATCGCACGGCTGGATCGTATGATGAGAGCATCAAACAAACGAAAGAAAGTTGTCGGTGCTAATGAGCCGGATTGTTCAGTTTGCAAGAAGCGTCACTTGGGAAGATGTTGGATGACTCTTGAGATATGTTATGGTTGTGGAAGGAGAGGGCACATGAAGAATAACTTCCCTAGGTTGGGTACACCTATCTCGGTCTGCTCGGTATGTGGGAAGGAACATTCGACGTCGTGTTGTGAGTATCCTCAGTAACGTGTTCAGGGTGGTAGATCTGGGAAATTCCCAGGGCCCACATAGCAAACCAGTACTGGAATTGTTACTCCCGCATTGGAATCTTGGAGGAAGTATACTAGGGAAGTTTGCAGTGTATGCGAGAAGGGTGAATATCAAGTTAGTGGGGCGAGACAGTTTAGTGGACCTCGTCCCCGTTGTGTGAAGTGTGGGAGAAGTCATCCGGGAGTATGTCACTATGGCACCAATATATGCTACAAGTGCGGTATGTCGGGTCACCTTCAAAGAGGTTATCATTTATCTCGCCAGATCATGGGCGGTGTTGTGGCACAACCAGTAAGTTCTACAGCTAGTTCATCTACAACGCCTTCCCCAGCTCGGGTCTCTATAGCGCTCGTAGGGCGTGGAGCAGTTAGGGATGGTATTCAGGGCTTGGGAGGGCCCAGCAGGTTCTATGCTATGAGGAGGCATCAAATATCGGAGGCCTTTACGGGTATGGTTACAGTTATATTGACTTTCCAATCTCTTGATGTGTATGCTCCTATTAATTCCGGTTCCACTTTGTCATATGTTAATCTTTAAGTTGCCGTGGGACTTGGGATAGAGTCAGGACGACCTTATGAGCCATTCCATGTATCTACTCTTTGAGCGAGGCGTATCATTCATAAAGACTCCCAAAACAATTATCTTACTTACGACCTTTTGAGAAATTGAGACCTATAATAACTTCTTGAATCGAGTTATAATACTAGGGTAATAAATAATACTTCCCACTTGCTTCCCTAAATTATCAACAAAGGACTACCCCTGATGAATTTCTTACAGAACCTTTTCAATCAAATGGATAACATATGTTAACTTGTGGTTACACACGCACCATCATAATAGTTATCTATGTGGTGTCAAATTCAATGTAAAGGATCCTAGTGTGGGAATCTTTCTCGAGTCAGTCTTCTTCTCACTGGTGTATATGGCTTCTATGGTTTGAATAGTCACTCTACTCTCTTGGGAATATCATCATGAAACCTTCTCACTGTCTAGTAACATAAGAGCATACCTTAACACCTATCATATGATCGCATGTTAATCGAAATGGTCACCGTGTGCATAAACTCTCTCTGAAAAATGGAGATCCTCACATCTCCACCATAAGAAGACTCTTGTGTCTCCATCTTAGTGTAACTCCTATGTCCATTTGGGGGTATCCCATAGCAAGTAGCTCACATTGTTCCTAGTATTTGTGGTTGCCCGTGATGTGGTCTTGTACATCAATTGGGAATCAATATAGCAGAAGCATACCCAGCTCATAAGAAATGTTTTTTTTTTTCTTTACACCTCCACAACATGTGTTAATTGTGTTCATTATTTAGTGAATTCATTGTGCTAGTTTCCCAACACTTGTTCGATAACTATGAGAGAACATGTACTTCTATGTGTCACTATAACACTTCCTTTCTCATAAGGACCCTAAATAAACTCTCCATCAAGACCAAATTCACCTTTGGGGATTATCATAGCACAACACCTACTTCTTATGCTTTCCTGTCTCTCATTAGCATCTGGGTACTTCTCAAGTCCAAATCCATGGAGAACTCATTATGGACATTTGCAAACCTTCAAAGATTACTTTATGGTGTCTCATTGGGTTCCGTTGTCTTTACAAACTCCACCTTTAGAATCATTGACTATGTCATTGTCATGTGCGGGGAGTTTTGCTATCCTTGGCATTCCACCTCCCTGGGTGGATAGAAGTTTTATTTTTCTTTCTCCCCGGAGCATCATGTTAGCCATTAGAACCCCTCTAACCAATACACGATTTCGTCCTAATAATAAGATGCCCTATATATGTGGTTTCACTCGTAAAGGGTGATATTAGATGCTTCCAGGTTTTTGCACATACCATAAGTATACTAATTCAGAAGACAAGTTGTCGTATCTTTAGTTACCTCATATCAGGTCAATCGTCGGGAAGGGTTAAGCTGTTTGGATTATGATAATCTCATATGTTTTTTATTTCTTTTTTTACCCTCATGTGCTTGTGGCATATATTCCTTGTGTCAGATAAAGTTAGGAGTGTAATTCAACTTCATGCATTTCTTTTGAAATCTCTATCACATCCATATTGCAAGAATCTTCCTACATTGAACTAAGCTGATTTTCCTTTCACTCAAGGAGGCAACCATTGTAACATACTTGACCACTTCTCCGTAGATCTTACTATTGTCGAGCAAGGTAATGGTATGAAGGTATAGATTGAATGGAGTAATCGTTACTATCTCTTCATAATTCGTCGCCTCCCAAGAATAACTGGTGCTAGCTTCTTCATCTTTCCGATCACGCCTTCCATGTATCTCATGCCTAGAAAGGCCCACTTCTTCTAGATCTCAAGATCATGTACATGGTTTCCACCTCATCCATGCATGCTAGTTACCTTTATGCCTAATTTTTCTAATAATTGATGTCTTCATAAAGATTAACTATGCCAGCACCATTAGTAGTAATCCTCGTGTGTCTTAGCATATCACCCCCCTGAAATACTCTGCTCATCACCTTAAGGGATTCCTAAGTAATTCCGGCCCAATCTTGGACTCTGTTTCTCCTCATTGAATTAAATCTATTAGGCGTTGAAGGTCCAAACATGTCAAAGGAGAAGCATCACTATGTTTATGGTCAGTTTATGATAGCACATCTTAGATTAATCATTGAAGGTCATCAAAGGTTTAGTGTGGGTGTTGGCGTAGAGATTTAGAATTTAGGAGGGTGAACATGTTATTCTCAATATTTTCCCTTGAAGATGTTATGTGAAATATTTTCTATATCCTAATTGCAAAGGAAACTCTGCCGAAATGTTTTCAGAAAATCGGGGAGTTAGGGAAAAATTTGGGGCTAATGGCATGTGATAACTGAACCTTGGTCCTCATTCAAGGACGAATGATTTTGAGTGGGGGATAATGTAATTACCCGTAAAATTCTTAACCAAAAGCTCGGGAACTCTTAGTGCCAAGTTAAATTCCTGCGGTTATTATAGTAAAAATTCTTTGCGGCGAGCTTGTAAGCCGTGGTCCGAACTTTTTGGATTAATCAGTACCTTGTGGACTGAGAAGGAAATGTTTCTCAGACTTACGCATTTCTACGGCCATTATGCGGTCGCATAATCACTCTGCGGACCGCATAATGGCCGCAGAGTGAAGCAGAAAATCTAGCCAAAATTGAGGCCACTTTTGCGGTTGATTATGCGTTCGCATAATCAATATGCGGACCGCATATTGGCCGCATAACCTCTTCTAGGTTTCGCGAAGGGAATTCTGGCGGTACATTATGCGACCGCAGAATAGGTATGCGGACCGCATAGTTGTCGCATACCCCGTCAGAAAATTCATCTTCTTGGAGGCCATTCTACGGTCACTTTGTGAACCGCATATCCACTATGCGGTCGCATATGCGACCGCAAACCTGTATTGGCGCATCCATTTTCTTAATTAAAACCCGACCTCCATTCCGTTAACACCCCCCCCCCCCC